>BSQZ01000010.1:1020000-1065000 GCA_033239005.1 Lamellibrachia satsuma | reverse complement strand
GTCAAAATCAGTTAACTGTAACGGTTGGCACGCCTTCAACACATAGGACAGGTGGGTTATTGAACATGCCTGAAAAATCAACCATGCCTGACCGGCCCCCGAATGTGTCCGAAACCGTGAACCGTGAAAAATTTTTTCAGTTGTCAGTGTCTGTTGACAATAAATACATGTGAACACTGCTGTTCCTAGGTACATATCACGCTCTTCTGAAAGACTGACACTGTTCAAGAAATAAATACATGCATTTCCTTGAGGGAAAATACAAACCTGAGGCTTAAGTGCAATTATCTACCTGACTAACTTGTCTCTGCACTACACCCGCACTAAACCGTGGGCCATTGTATCCAACATGGGAGAAAGAAAACTGCTAACACTGCCTCTAAAAACACTGCGCTTGCTACGATCACAAAACATGTGCAACAGCTAGAACAAAGAGAGCTTGCACTGCAGGTGTTAAACACTTCCTTGTCATCCCAACCGTCAAAGCTACTTACAGAGACAGAGACCTGTGCTAGCTACCAGTGGCACAAATACCGCAAACCTGGTGCAAGTAATATTTCCATTTGGCAGGGGTGTGTCCAGCGCCTGAGACTCGTCCAGTGGAACGCCCGCAATGTGTATAATAAGCTGGATGAGTTGCGACTCATTATGAATGAGCCAAAACGTGTTGGGCATCACAGAAACTTGATTGAACTCGACCTATAGTCAAAGCTCTGTTGCGGTCAACGTATATAACAGAGAGAGGAGAAATGGGACAACTGGAAGGGTTGGAGGCGTGGCTGTCGATCTCCATGATGATGTGCCATATTCTCGTAGACCAGATCTGGAGAGTGAACAACTGGGTGATCTCTTTGTCCTTGCTCGAAGCGTAAGCTGTTGGGAACGATATACATACCAACAGATAATGCTAATATCAGCAACTGGTGCCAACTGATGCAACGCACATTAGAAACAGCACAAAGTGTGAACAAAGAGATTATAATGATTGGTGAAATAAACACTCATTTTGCGGAGGTGTAGCCTGCAACGATGAACGACAACCTGTTGTCGAATGATCTCAGCTGACACAGGTCATTACATCACCAACCCGTGTTACTGCGACAACTGAAACACTGATAGACCATATATACACATCCTGAACAGGTTCGTGCCAGCAAAGTTGGGTTCTTGTCTGCTAGCGACAACCACTCAGTGATAATGTTACGGAACGGAACGAACATCACGGAACAAACTGTGAACATAACAAAAGTGGCTCTTCATCCTGGCAAATCCATTGGAGTTAACAGAATCAGTGGTCGGATGTTGAGAGCAGCTGCTCCAGCCATTGACAAAGGAACATTGAATGACGTGGTGCAGCTGGAATTGCGAAATGCATTCGATCTTGTGAACCACACTGTCATACTGGAGAAATTGGCCATCTACGGATGTTCAGAGTAGGCAATGCGATGGTTCTCTTCGTAGCTGTCAGAGCGTCTGTATATTGCTCAATTTAAGGACTGTCTAACCCGTCTGAGGCCACAACGGGCGTTCCTCAAGGCTCTATTCTGGGACCACTCTTCTTCATTGTGTTCATGAATTACATGCTCTTGAACACTACAACACTCGTCATTGTGGACATGTACGCTGACAACAACACCACCACTTCCACAGGAAAGTCCACACAGTCAGCTAAACAGAGCGTAAACAACGATCTTCAGGAAATATCTAATTCGTGTGACGAAAACAGAATGGTCATTTACAAGTCAGTAAAATGACTCGCCCCACAATACATGTGTGAGATGTTTCAGCCAGTCTCAAGTGTCTCTAATCGAAGCACTCGATCTCGCACAAAGGAGACCTGAACATGCCACGAACACGAACTCAAATATTAAAAATTTCAATATCCGTCACAGGTCCGAAGATATGAAATAATGTTAACCCAGCACTAACACAATGTTAACCCAGTACTAAGACAATGTTAACCCAGCACTAACACAATGTTAACCCGGCACTAACACAATGTTAACCCAGCACTAACAAAATTTTAACCCAGCACTAAGACAATGTTAACCCAGCACTAACACAATTTTAACCCAGCACTAACACAATGTTAACCCAGCACTAACATAATGTTAACCCAGCACTAACATAATGTTAACCCAGCACTAAGACAATGTTAACCCAGCACTAACACAATGTTAACCCAGCACTAACACAATGTTAACCCAGCACTAACATAATGTTAACCCAGCACTAACACAATGTTAACCCAGCACTAACACAATGTTAACCCGGAACTAACACAATGTTAACCCATCACTAGGACAATGTTAACCCAGCACTAACACAATGTTAACCCAGCACTAAGACAATGTTAACCCAGAACTAACACAATGTTAACCCAGCACTAACACAATGTTAACCCAGCACTAAGACAATGTTAACCCAGCACTAACACAATGTTAACCCAGAACTAACACAATGTTAACCCAGTACTAACACAATGTTAACCCAGCACTAACACAATGTTAACCCAGCAATAACACAATGTTAACCCAGCAATAACACAATTTTAATCCAGCACTAACACAATGTTAACCCAGCACTAACACAATGTTAACCCAGCACTAAGACAATGTTAACCCAGCACTAACACAATGTTAACCCAGAACTAACACAATGTTAACCCAGTACTAACACAATGTTAACCCAGCACTAACACAATGTTAACCCAGCAATAACACAATGTTAACCCAGCAATAACACAATTTTAATCCAGCACTAAGACAATGTTAACCCAGCACTAACAAAATGTTAACCCATAACTAACACAATGTTAACCCAGCACTAACATAATGTTAACCCAGCACTAACACAATGTTAACCCAGCACTAACACAATGTTAACCCAGCAATAACACAATGTTAACCCAGCAATAACACAATGATACCCCAGCAATAACACAATTTTAACCCAGCACTAAGACAATGTTAACCCAGAACTAACACAATGTTAACCCAGCACTAACACAATGTTAATCCAGCACTAACACAATGTTAACCCAGCACTAACACAATGTTAATCCAGCACTAACACAATGTTAACCCAGCAGTAACACAATGTTAACCCAGCACTAACACAATGTTAACCCAGCACTAACACAATGTTAATCCAGCACTAACACAATGTTAACCCAGCACTAACACAATGTTAACCCAGCACTAACACAATGTTAATCCAGCACTAACACAATGTTAATCCAGCACTAACACAATGTTAACCCAGCACTAACACAATGTTAACCCAGCACTAACACAATGTTAATCCAGCACTAACACAATGTTAACCCAGCACTAACACAATGTTAACCCAGCACTAACACAATTACATTCTGTACATGCTTTTAAACGAGCATATTTTTGGTTGAAGAAGTAGTAGTAACTCTTAACACGATGCACATTTTTAGCTGATGTTTAGTTAACTTGTTGTTCTTATACATTTTACTCATCGCCTTTTTTATACTTTAAATTAATATTTACTAAATTTTACACTTTACTAATTCACAACACTCTTTAGTCTTAGGCTCTTCACTATTTAAATGTATTTACATAGTAGTTATCTATTTTTAAATCACGACAACTAGGAGTATTTACATAGTAGTTATCTATTTTTAAATCACGACAACTAGGAAGATAACATTTATATTTTATAAGGTTTATCGTGAATAAATGTTTAAACATTGTATTTTTATTTAAAGTTAAGTTTAGCCAGTCAGGCCAAGATGGCAGTTTTTCACTTACGCAGGCGTCACCTGGCGCCATACAAATGAATACGACGTCAGCAATCCAATCCACGTAGTGGAGCGTATCATCAGAGTCCGTCGAAACGAAGATGACGTCTTCCAGGGGTTGGTCGTGGGTCATGAGGTGATTCAGGAGCCCGATTCTTGCTTTGCAGATCTTATTGCAGCGGGGGCAGGAGGTTCCGGGAGGAAGGAAGATGTGCAAGTGTTGAGACATCTCCCTCTCATTTCTCCTCTGCCTCGTTAAGTAGGCGGTCAGTCTCGAAGCGGGCCGCTGTCTGGTGGATGCTGCGGCGCCAAAGTAGACTGTCGGCAACCATGTCCTTGTGTTGTGTTGCGTTGATGTTAATATGACCCTTCTTCATGTAGAGTTTGGCAGTGTCTTTAAATCTTTTTCTGTACCCACTACGGATTCTCAATCTATGAGTCAGCTGGGAGACTAGTACATGTCAGGGAAGGCGGGTGTCTGGCATTCTGACACAGTGGCCAGTCCAGCGGAGCTGATTTTGTATGATCATTGTCTCGATGCTGGTTGTATTGGCTTCAGTGAGGACGCTGGCGTTGGTGCGACGGTCTTCCCACTGAATGTGAAGTATCTTTCTGAGGCAACGTTGATGGAATGTCTCAAGGGTCTTCAGGTGACATCGATAAGTAACCCAAGCCTCACTCCCGTTTAGTAGAGTGGTAATACAAACGGCTTCGTCTTTTTCTGGGGTTGTGGTCATCAAAGACTGAAGGACTTGCTGGCACAGCAGATACGGTGCTGAATTTCTGCCTCGGTGGTGGCTTTGTGGGACAGGTAACTCCCTAAGTACGGGAAGTGTTCAACAACTTCTAAGGTGCCTCCAGATACTTTGATTTCGGGGGGTCCTGCATTGATGCCTGGAGTTCGTTGGTGGATAACTTTGGTTTTTTATGTTGATGGAAAGTCCTAGACTTTGGTAGGCTTCCGTAAAGAGGTCCAGTCTAGTCTGAAGTCCTTCTGCAGTGTGGGCAAGGATAAGGATGGCACATTCATCAGCATACTGAAGGTCTATGACGGTACTCTACATCACGTCAGTCTTGGCCTTGAAACGACTTAGGTTAAATAGCCTCCCATCAAGCCGGTAGTCAAGTTCAACGCCATGGAGAAGTCGGTGAAGAACGAGGAAAATGATGGCGCACAGGTGGACAGTGAAAAGGGTCGGTCCTATGACGCATCCTTGCTTGACCCCTGTTCGGACGGTAAAAGGCTCAGTTTCAGTGATAGTTCGACCGTAGTGTGGTGATCCTGCCGGACGCGGTTTTCCGGTCAGGATAGGGTGGAACAGCCTACTTTTGTGTCACATTTTCTGGCCCCTTACCCATATGGGGAGAGCAGAGGGGATCCAGAATAGGGCTGCTCTGTTGCTATCACACACCCACCGCCTACTTGCAGATCCGTGACTAGGGACTTCCAGATTTCACAGTCCTGTCCCCGTTACTCGTCCATCGCCGTAGGTCTTTGATGGTGGGCCCTTGGCAGAAGATGTTTAGTGTGAAGAAGTCGGGGCGCCCGCAGCGTCCGCAAAAACTTGATAAGAAGACGTCCGTACCCCGGTGGCATGATAAGCCGCGGCGACCGGGCGCTGCAGCCGTCGTCCGCCTTCACTGCCGTTGGGACAATATGTGTCCTCTTCCGCCTGCTCCGCCGTTGTGGCTGGATCGCTGTTAGTCGGGCTCCTCACTTCAGACCTCTGCGCCATGGGTGTCCCTGCTAGGAGTACAAGACTCCAGACGCCATAGCTCTGAGGATCATTGGAGCTCGCAAGCCTTTCCACAACGACAAGGTCGCGATCCCAGGAAAAGGGTGGAATGTACACATTTGTCGAACCTGTGCTGCCGTCTAGCGATTAATGTCGATTGATATATATATATATATATATATATATATATATATATATATATATATATATATATATATATATATATGTATATATATACCAAAGTATGTCTCAAAACCTGTTTATACACAATTTTTCTGCAAAAAAGTTAACCTTGTCAGACATTTATACTTCTAGTGGCAGATATATGATCTAACGTGAGATCCAGCGAGATCTCAAAATGAAGCAATATCTGGCGTGGATCAAAAACGTCCCCTGTCACAACGCCTTGCTTTATCTCGCGTGATCTCACGTTAGATATGTCATTGGATAATGTATTTAACTTTGTAATAAACAGTGCTTGGAACAATGGAACTTATGAGCATCACTGTGCAAATGCTATCTTTAAGAAACAATTGAACAAAAGAAATTCAACAAAAATGCATATAGCATTATATTGCCTTATTTCCAAAACATAAAATAGCAGTGCTTGAATAATACACTACTTCAAAACACCATAGTCATCACGATACACATGTCGCGATACAATACATATCGCGATACAGCCATATTGCGTAGTAAAATGCACCTTTATCAAGAATGAATCACCACCTTCTATTACTCTCTGTCTTCTGTGTGTAAGCCACTTTTCATTACATCATTACCTATACCATGGACTTTTAATTTAAGTAACAGTCTTTGATGTGGCATTTTATCGAATGCTTTCTGAAAATCTAAGAAGATAACATCCACTAGTGACCCATCATCTACTCACTTTGTAATTTCTTCCAAAAAACATTGGTTAGACACTACCTTACATTTAGGAATCCATGTTGAGATGTATTTATTAATCTATGTTTTACAAGGAATTCCACCATGGTAATTTCTCCAATAAAATCTGAATTGAAGCACATAATTAGAAATTATATCCTCAAATTCTGAAAAAGTTCCTTATTATATATGGTGCTCCTCGAACTATGAATAGCATAAGTAATTCCAGCAGTTTGTTGGCAATTAGTGAAATACAGAACTTTGAGATGTCTGCCTTGTCATTGCAGAATTGTCTGCCTTGTCAATGCAGAATTGTCTGCCTTGTCATTGCAGAATTGTCTGCCTTGTCATTGCAGAATTGTCTGCCTTGTCATTGCAGAATTGTCTGCCTTGTCAATGCAGAATTGTCTGCCTTGTCATTGCAGAATTCGCTTTACACCGTGCTCATTATTGACCGAGATGCACCAAGTAGAAACGCTCCGACCTTCCGCTATTATTTACATGCCATGTATTCCGATATCACAGTAAGTGAAACCCGATCGTTGTTGTTGGAGTGTTTTGGTATATTTTTAATGTTACTCTACTGCAAGTTTCACATATATCTAGTTGAGTCGGTCGGTCAGATCGGGGGGGGGGAGAGGGAGTTGCCAGTGTATACTCAAGCATTTGACAGTTTGCAGATGGAACCAGATTTACCAATGAAACTCTCTTTTTTGTCGAAGATTTACACGCTTTTGCTCTTCTCAAAAATGCTGATGCCTGATATGAAACAAATCATTGTCATTAATACATTTCACAAATGAAAAATATATATGACAGTTTTAACAATAATTTTAACAAGATTGCCATCCCAAATAACAAGTTCCAGATGGCAAGTGGACAAGGAAGACATTGGCTTATCGAGAGTCAAAAAATTGTATCATCTATGTATAGCCCGCCCTTATCAGATATCTGTCGATTCTATTTTTAAACATATTCACTCTACTAACATTAACACAATCATTTGGCAGTTTGTTCCATTCATTTATCTCCCTCTGTGAGAAAGAGTACTTTCTCATGTCCAACTTATACTATTCCTTAACTAATACTGCTTTGTGTCCTCTGATTCTACTGCCTTCGTTAAGTTTGAAAAACACATTCCTGTCAACATCCTCATAATCATTCGCTATTTGAAACAGTTATGTTTGGTCTCCTCTTAGTCTCCTGGTCTCTAGTCTTGTCAAACCACATTGTAATAAGCGGTTGAGTTGAGCAGTTAAGGATGTAGAAGTCATATAACGTATGCATTCTAATATTAGACTCATAAACCTGGTACACTTATTGTGAATCAGCAAATAAGCTAAACTATTATACTATATAGTTTTGGGAATTTATCAAATGTTCATGATTGATCAACGCTCGAACATAAGTATAAGTTAATCAATATATTTGATAAATCTCACTATGTCTATATGTATTAATTTTATGTAATACTAATAAAGATATATCAATGAGAGAAACAAAACAGTTTGTCGGTTTTTGCTTTATTTGCGGTTTCACCAAACTGTGATTGTTTTTAATGATCTCTTTGCTTTGTTTGAATTCCATGTCGCGGTATGTACGTAGACAGACATGGTTCAATCGCTTCCCGGACCCGATTGGCTTATTGTCCTGTCACGAAACTTACGATGTCGGACATATATGTCACGGAACGACCGTTCAGAACGAAAATAAACAAATGTGATCGATCACACACGATTGTGCAATATCGATTCCTTGATCGGAAACATGAACCAATCAAATGTCGGCGACACCGATTAATCGCAAGACTTAGCTACAAATTGTTCTGTTTTAATCATCTTTGTGAAAATATTATTGTTATGGGAATGACCTTTATGCAATTGTTTTCAGGAGACCGATCTTTCAAATGGACAAATTACCAACGGACGAGTATTTTTCTGTAAGTATGATGTCGTAAATTTGCAGCTAAACATTCGGTGATCTTTTACTTTCTGACCTCACCATGACTACGACCACCTCGGATAGGGCCACTTTTTAACGTAAAAGGATAATTATATTTAACAAGCTTAAACCCACTTTTATATTATTTCTTTGATAATACAATACCACTTTATAGATATCCTCAACTTGGTTTTTTTCAGACTCATTTCACACACAAAATGTAACGTTTCTGGTATCGATTACAACATGTTAACTTTATGGGGCATAAGGCTACTAACATGTTCGTAAGTTACCCGACATAGCGATCAAAGTCGATGGTTCTAACAGTTTGCACTCTTTTATTAAACCAACTCCACATTACTTAAACTATTAACACCCAACAGCTTCGAACATCAGTGAACCTGATTCAAGTTGGTGTAAATCAATTGATAAGGGTTTTTTTAAAGCGAAACAATGGTGTTGTGTATATGTACCTACATGCATTTATAAAACGTAGCCATTTGCAATTACAATCAAGAATGTCAATCACTCCAGTGGTTTACTAGGAATACTCCGATGAACACACTGCATCTTTATTTCATGTACAGCGCCTAACTGTTAACATACCCGCAGTTCACAGTGCTTGTAGTCTGGCAATATCTGCTCACCAAATGAAAATCTATGTATAAACACCTAGTTGTTGATACACCTGTATGTATAAAGTTTCGCCAGTCTATGGGTACTTTTGAATGGGCCGAGGTGACTTAATTCTTTCGGGTGTTCAAATAGGATTAATAACTCCTAATAAACGTAGCAATATATAATCGTGAGGTGTGGATTCGCGCCGAATGAGACGCCTCGTTATTGTAGATGTCAAGACTTGCGTGACGTCATCGTTTCACTCGCTCGTTTGACATCACTCTTTGAATTTCTTTCTAGCTAACATTATGTACTACACATTTAGAACATTTTCATACTACTCGCCTTCGTAATAATGATGAATTAACTCATAACGATAAACATAAGGGCTACTTTCACCGTAGACATATCGACTGCATCTTTATTTTAAAGTTGCATGCAGACGCAGCTGCAAAATTTAACACTTTCATGATAAAAACAAAACTACCGAATGACGCTGAAATTCGTAACCGATGGTAAATCCAAACACGACAGTAAGATTGTCTTGACCATTCAAATTACTTAAAAATAACCTATCAACTGTTTTCACTTAAATGCTCAACTATGATAAACATAATAAACTACATAAAGAGCTTCTCCAACAACATAAACCTTTTGATACTGATTCAGGCTTCAGGCAGTGCAACATACATTTTTTTTAAACTTTGATTCGGCATTAGAGATGTGATGTTATCAAGGCGACTATTTATGGATCCTTAGAGCATTGTCATAATAGAAACAGAAAAAAATGATACTAGTCAGATACTTACTAATAGGATATGACCATCCTGTATGCTCAACAGCCATCTATGCAATATATACCAAACTTCTCCCATTCTAACTAACAGCTAGCTTGATTGAGAGTTTGCATAACCGTCGGTCCTCCGATTGCGGTTGAAGGAACTTAACGCGTCGCAACGGAAGTCAATTTCCACGAACTGCTTATTGGTTGCCCTTGCTAACATGTCAGCCCGCTATAATATTAAGTAAAACTCCGAGAAGCATAAAACATATAAAAGTACTTTTAATATTCTATCATTTTACAAAGGTTCGCTGAAAACTCATATACATGTAACTCGAAAGATCACACATCAGTGTGCTAAAGAATTGTTTTTATTAATATTAGTATAAAGTTTGGGAAATTAAATATTGAAGTTTTAACTTTTCTTAATCTGTAAATATTCCATAGAAATCGGGCAGGGATGGTCGTGGAAGCGTTGAAGTAAGTGATTTAATAAAATGTATTTCAGTGTGTTGTAAATTATTTAAATGTACTGTTTCATCGGCAGCATACGTTGGACCTACACCGCCACCAAATACAGGAGCCCACACTTATCAGATTCTGATGCTGAGACAAAACCCACAAAGTAGGCTAGTTTGTTTGTTTGTAGTATCTTTGTTATATCTAATTATAATCTACCGTGAGTATGTTTGTGTGTATCTCAAGCACCAAACTTTCAGGGATTCATCAACATAGATGTGTAATAAACTAATAATTATGGCAACGCTGTGATTAGCTATGACATGTTTTGAATTAAACTTTTTGTTTAATCATTCATTACACATTGTGACCGATTGTATAAGGTGTGGGATAAAATACTGGGTTGGTGTCAAAAACTCGATCTTGTCTTCTTCATGTTTAACATATACCAATGTATGTGCGTATACCGTTTTGAGATATTACTATGGCGTTAGCAACTTGTATGCCCTTAAATGTACTACATAAGTTCTAATGTTCAGCAGGCGAAGTGATTGGATGAGTAGAACTGATGTTTTATACAGAGGACTCTATTGTGGTTGTTTTCGACGTAAATAATTCATAGTCCGGGGGCTGTTCTGAACATTTTGTTTCCTCTACAACATGGCTATCATGAAATTAACTAATCATTTCAAAACATTAACCAAAATGTTAGGTTTCTATTCTATTTGAAACACTTTATATATATGGTTGCCGTAAATTCAAAAAATATATAAGATAACAAAATATCCTGTAAATAAAGTAATTTCATTTCAATCATCGTATATATTCACATTAAAATGAATGTACGACGACATCGAATCTCTAAACATTTCGCTTTCTGTGACCAAATAGCGGTACTTTAGCCCATGTTGTCGTAAAATTAATATTTTCCGTAATAGTTTTGTTTGTTCTAGGAGAGCGACCATGTCATAGGTGCTGTTAATTATCCATGCATCATCACGTAAACAATATATAGCAAGATATATTGAGGGCGAATGAAGATACCTTTCGTTTCAGCAACCCTACCACCATATCGAAGAAACTTAGAAAGAAATGACAACAAATGACAGCATATGCTCTAAGTCGACCGTTTATTCATCATCTCATGATCTGACAAAATGTTGGATAAATATTAACAAAACACAATATTTTAAGGTTATCTAAATGGTATTTTTAAGCCCATTTTATATAGAAAATATGTGTTACCAGGACAGACTACAACATATCAAGATCAGGGAGGGCACCTTTACACCTGAATCTATCTCAGATGTCATCCGACACAGAAGACTCCGGTGGACATGTTTGCCGTATGCAAAGACATAACATCATTAGGCAAGCATACAAACAAGACTTCAAAGGACAGCGGAAGAGAGGAAGACCACTGAAGAGATGGAGTGACCAGATCAGGAATAACACTGGGCACCCACTATTGACGGCAAAGAAGGAATGACCAGATCAGGAATAACACTGGGCACCCACTGTTGACGGCAAAGAAGGAGTGACCAGATCAGGAATAACACTGGGCACCCACTATTGACGGCAAAGAAGGAGTGACCAGATCAGGAATAACACTGGGCACCCACTATTGACGGCAAAGAAGGAATCACCAGATCAGGAATAACACTGGGCACCCACTGTTGACGGCAAAGAAGGAATGACCAGATCAGGAATAACACTGGGCAACCACTATTGACGGCAAAGAAGGAATGACCAGATCAGGAATGACACTGGGCACCCTCTATTGACGGCAAAGAAGGAATGACCAGATCAGGAATAACACTTGGCACCCACTATTGATGGCAAAGAAGGAATGACCAGATCAGGAATAACACCGGGCACCCACTATTGACGGCAAAGAAGGAATGACCAGATCAGGAATAACACCGGGCACCCGCTATTGACGGCAAAGAAGGAATGACCAGATCAGGAATAACACTGGGCACCCGCTATTGACGGCAAAGAAGGATTGACCAGATCAGGAATAACACTGGGCACCCGCTATTGACGGCAAAGAAGGAATGACCAGATCAGGAATAACACTGGGCACCCGCTATTGACGGCAAAGAAGGATTGACCAGATCAGGAATAACACTGGGCACCCGCTATTGACGGCAAAGAAGAAATGACCAGATCAGGAATAACACTGGGCACCCGCTATTGACGGTAAAGAAGGATTGACCAGATCAGGAATAACACTGGGCACCCACTATTGACGGCAAAGAAGGAATGACCAGATCAGGAATAACACTGGGCACCCGCTATTGATGGCAAAGAAGGAATGACCAGATCAGGAATAACACCGGGCACCCACTATTGACGGCAAAGAAGGAATGACCAGATCAGGAATAACACCGGGCACCCGCTGTTGACGGCAAAGAAGGATTGACCAGATCAGGAATAACACCGGGCACCCGCTGTTGACGGCAAAGAAGAAATGACCAGATCAGGAATAACACCGGGCACCCGCTATTGACGGCAAAGAAGGATTGACCAGATCAGGAATAACACCGGGCACCCGCTATTGACGGCAAAGAAGAAATGACCAGATCAGGAATAACACTGGGCACCCGCTATTGAAGGCAAAGATGGAATGACCAGATCAGGAATAACACTGGGCACCCACTATTGACGGCAAAGAAGGAATGACCAGATCAGGAATAACACTGGGCACCCACTATTGACGGCAAAGAAGGAATGACCAGATCAGGAATAACACTGGGCACCCACTATTGACGGCAAAGAAGGAATGACCAGATCAGGAATAACACTGGGCACCCGCTATTGACGGCAAAGAAGAAATGACCAGATCAGGAATAACACTGGGCACCCGCTATTGACGGTAAAGAAGGATTGACCAGATCAGGAATGACACTGGGCATCCACTGTTGACGGCAAAGAAGGAATGACCAGATCAGGACTAACACTGGGCACCCACTATTGACGGCAAAGAAGGAATGACCAGATCAGGAATAACACTGGGCACCCGCTATTGACGGCAAAGAAGGATTGACCAGATCAGGAATAACACTGGGCATCCACTGTTGACGGCAAAGAAGGAATGACCAGATCAGGACTAACACTGGGCACCCACTATTGACGGCAAAGCGGCATGCCATAAACATGAGAGAAGGGACGGGTCACATGGCGGTGCAACTAGCCGGAGGATCAATGTCTCCATGCATACCACATGGCGGTCAATGTTTCTATACATATCACACATGGTGATGAACGTCTCCATACATATCACATGGTTGTGAACGTATCCATACATATCACACAGCGGTAAATGTCTCTATACATGTCACATAGCAGTCAATGTCTTCATGCATGTCACATTGTGGTCAATGTCTCCACGCATATCACACGGTGGTAAATGTCTCCATGCATGTCACATGGTGTCAAATGTCTCCGTATATAACAAACAGCGGTAAATGTCTTCATGCATGTCACATGGCGGTCAATTTCTTCATGCATGTCACATGGTAGTCAATGTCTCCATGCATGTCACATGGCGGTCAATGTCTCCATGCACACCACGTGGTGTCAAATGTCTCCATGCATGTCACATGGCGGTCAATTTCTTCATGCATGTCACATGGTAGTCAAAGTCTCCATGCATGTCACATGGCAGTCAATGTCTCCATGCATACCACATGGTGTCAAATGTCTCCATACATGCTACATGGCGGTCAATGTCTCCATGCATGTCACATGGTGTCAAATATCTCCGTACATATCACACAGGGGTAAATGTCTCCACACATATCACATGGTGGTGAACGTCTCCATATATATCACACAGTGGTAAATGTCTCCATACATGTCACATAGCAGTCAATGTGTCCATGCGTGTCACATTGTGGTCAATGTCTCCACGCATATCACACAGTGGTAAATGTCTCCATGCATGTCACATGGTGTCAAATGTCTCCATACATATCACACAGCGGTAAATGTCTTCATGCATGTCACATGGTGTCAAATGTCTCCATACATATCACACAGCGGTAAATGTTCACATGGCGGTCAATTTCTCCATGCATGTCACATGGCGTCAAATGTCTCCATACATGTTACATGGCGGTCAATGTCTCCATGCATGTCACATGGTGTCAAATGTCTCCACATATATCACATGGTGGTGAACGTCTCCATACATATCACACAGCGGTAAATGGTCTCTATACATGTCACATAGCCCGGTTCAAACAGTTTGAACCGGTTCTGACGCACAACACGTGCACAGCATGCGCGTAGCACGTGAACATCACGTGCACAGCATGCAGAACAATACGAAATAAGGACATGCAGCTGGCGTAAGACACAGACAACTCGTAGGCGCAGTGGTGTTTATGCATTGTTGACCTTGACCTTTGACCTCTCGGTGTTCATGTAAATTGTGATGAAATAGGTAGTATGTAGGTGTCGACGCGAAACGACATACGTTATAATGCAATGTGCAATATGCGTCGTATAGCTTACATGCACGTCTACGTTTTTCCCGCTGCATGCACGAACATTCGTCCGCTAGATTTCAGTCTGCTAGCAGGGTGAAAATGCGGGATCGTGTTTTTCTTACTGGCGTGACTTCGTTCGAACGTTCCAGAAAGCGGCGGTGTTTTTTGTTGACCTTGACCTTTTGACCTCGTGGTGTTCTTGCAGACTCGTGGTGAAATAGGCAATATGTAGGTGTCGACGCGAAACAACATACGTCGAAAAGTTCTCGATATGATGCGATATGCGTCGAATAGCTTACATGCACGGCTACGTTTTTCCCGCTGCATGCACGAACATTCGACCGCTAGGTTTCCGTCTGCTAACAGGGTGAAAATGCGGGATCGTGTTTCTTTTCGTTCCATAACGTCGTTCGAACGTTCCAGAAAAGAAGAAAAAACTACACGAAACCGGTTCAAACAGGTTCTGTGTCCAGACACGTTACTAACCCTAACCCTAACTGACAATTGTATTCACACTTGATGAGGTGACGTCATAGGACTCTCGACCAATCAGAACGCTCGCCACCGAACTTTGACCTTGATCTGGAGCGTCCCCTGGCGATCGTATCAACGCAAAACAGTGCCCCAAAATCTCCTCATTTTAGATAGTAGGGGAGGAGCTGTGACGTCATAGGTCACGTGACTGCTCTCGACCCATCAGAACCGTCGATACATATGACTCGTAGCAGCGCCCTCTGGTGATCGTATCATCGCAAAACAAGATGGCGGCCTCCATAGAGAGGTCACGTGATATACAAATGAAGAGATGTGACGTCATAAGTCACGTGACTGCTCTCGACCCATCAGAACCGTCGACACAATTGAATCGTAGCGTCCTCTAGCGACAGTTTCACCACAAAAGGTTCCAATTTATGCAAATGAGCTGTGACGTCATAGGTCACGTGACGGCTCTCGACCAATCAGAACCGTCGATACAATTGACTTGTAGCGGCGCCCCCTGGCGGTGAAACTGCTATCGACCAATCAGAAAGTACCCCAAAATCTCCTCATTTGAGCGATAATAGGGGATTATATCTTGGCGCCCCTGGTGGTGAAATGTTCTCGACCAATCAGAACGCTCCATGTCAAATTTCGACCAATCAGAATGAGCCCCAAAATCTCCTAATTTTTATTCCTTCAAAAACACATATATTACTTATTAACTTAAAGTTGTAGTGAAATTAAATTATTAATTTCAATTGATTTTCAATTAAATTATGTTTTCAGCGTAATTAGATTAATGTCATCCACATGTATAGATGTAGGTAACATGATATCGGCTCAGTGGGTAACACTGGGAGTTTATGGGATGTTCAGCCGGTAAACTATTGTAAAGACGACAAGAGGGTAAACTAGTTGAACGGCTGCACATCCAGTAAACTCCAGATTCGCATGTAGTGTGTGTGTCAACTTAATCATCAATCTAACTAGTAAACTCCATGAATTAGCTTAACTAATTAACTAACTTTTTTTCAAAATACAAGTTAACTTTACTTAACCTAATCGAAAACAATCCAATATTAACTTAACTAGTTAACATTGTAGTTAAATCATGTTTGATCAGTAATGCGATGTCACCTGCCTTGCCGTCTGTCAACATAAATAATCCCTGGCGTTTGTGTTTTCAGGAGCAGCTGCGAACTTTGCGAGCGTCCCGGCACCTGACAGGCGCCAAGAATTCGATGCACAGAACTTCATGACTAGAAACATGCTGTGTACCCTCGTCGGGGCCTTTGAGTTCTTCTCCAGCGAACCAGACGGTGCAGATGCTTACGATGAATCCCGCGTTTGCGCTCGTCCAGGTGCTGGTGGTCCAGGTGGTCCAGGTGGTGGTCCAGGTGGTCCAGGTGGTGGTCCAGGTGGTCCAGGTGGTGGTCCAGGTGCCCCAACCCCTGATCAAGATTTTGACCTCCCTCCAGGTGTCACTCTCCCTGGAAGTGGCACGCTCCCAGCAGGCGGACCCAAAAATGCCAGCACAACCGCTGCTGACGATGATGATTATGATTATACATCGGGCTGTGTCGGTCACGGCTATGCACTTCATATGTTCGCCGTGACCATCGTCTGTCGAGTCTTGCTACTGTAGCGACTGCATTGGGTATGCTAAGCTCTACTTCGCCCATTCGATCATTCAGAGCAGACGACCAACGTCTAGAGCATCCAGAGCTGTTTCCACCAAACAGTGCAGCAATTAACCAACATTTAGCAGCGCCCTTACGGATGGGGATGCAACAGCTTTTGCTAAGGCCCGTTCACACGTTTGATTGGACGACACATTATCGGTCAACCAGTTAGACGCACCTTTTTCATGAAAGCAAAAAGTCCAGTTATTTGAGCGGCACTGGGTCGCCCGATTAATCAGACAACTAATCGCTAGTGTTAACGGCCTTTTACAGAATGTGTGCGAGTGAGCGAGCGTGCGTGCGTGTGTGCGCGCGCGCGCGTGCGTGAGTGTATCAGTTGTTGTTACTTTCATATTTCCATACTAGTTCTAAGTGAGTGTGCCAGATTATTTTTCATGGATGGTGTTTGAGGAAATGGCTTTACGAAAATATTTTGCCTGCATCTTCACGTTTTCTCCAATAGTTGATATTCATTGTTATCGTGCACATGTGGCCATGGTTCTACGAAGATATATAAAGCCTACAAACGTTGTAGAGGCGAACATATCATCATCTTAGTATGCTTCATTTTTTACCATCATATCCAATTTCTTACATGAATTAAGTTAGTTTGTCAGTTTGAAATCTGGGCGATCGTAGACATGCTGCGGTACATAACCAACACGGGGAAGTTGTAACACACATACTACAAACAAAAATAAAACTGCTAAAGCAAATTATTTTGCAAGATTTTTAGATAACGGTATATTCGTTAATAGTGTTAAACATATCACTTGGATCCGTCGACAAGGTAAACACGGCACCATTTAATAAAAAAAAACGGTAATTGTTTAAACTGTCGCTAGTTTACAATGGTACGGGCTTTTGTACACACATATTATATGCTGTTCTCCATTTTGTAGTTCTAGCCATGTGTATATATATGTATGTATACTACGCTCTAGCTGTTACGTAGGACAGTAAGCAATGTTTTAAACATGGCTTACTGTAAACATGGGTGTTGTGACGATATCGTCGAATTATCGTTATTTTGTATTAATTGGTCACGTTGAAGGTGGGACATTTTATGTTACATAATAATATTGTAAAACCCAGTCTATGATACGTCACACCTTCAACGTATGCTGAATATGCCCACACAAAACAAAAATGTAAAAGGATTAAACATGTGTTTTATCGATTCACAATCACAAATGTTTTTACAAGGAAAGGACACTAAAAGCCTAATGTGACGAAATTGTAGCCCATTTGATTTGACGGTATTCTTCACGGCTTCACAAAATATTTAAGTTTAATCACAAACCAACTATTAACTACGGGTATCTTTTCCGACAAACTTAAAACTGCCAAAGCAAAACCAATTTATAAAAAGGTGACGAAACCCTATTCTGCAACGACAGACCAATATCAATCTTGCCTGTAATTTCAAAAATAATCGAAACAATTATTTACAACCAGCTAGATTCTTTCTAAAAAAGGCACAAACCTACGTACGATAACCGATATGGATTTAGAAAGGAACATTCTACGGAATTTGCCGCGGTAGAATTAATTGATACGGATAATAAGGAAATACCTATAAATATTTACTTGGACCTGTCGAAAGCATTAGACATTTTGGATCATAGATACGGTAAAGTTTTATGGCGTAAAGGGAGTAGCTTTAGATATATTAAAAAATTATTTAACAAACAGAAAACAATATGTAGAATGTGAAGAAGCTCAATCAGATATGCTTAATATCTCCACAAGCGTACGTCAAGGATCAATTTTAGGCCCTTTGTTATTTATAATGTACATGAATGACTTTGCCCAATCTAGTCCAATATTCAACTTTATTATGTTAGCCGATGACACGACCCTTCCAAGTACCCTAGATTCTTTCGCACAATATAACAGAAATGAAAATGTAGAATTCTTAATCAACACCAGAACTGGACAAAATAACGAGTGGCTTAAATTAAGCAAATTATCTCTAAAATGTTAATAAATCTAAATATATGATATTCAAAACGGCTAGAAGAAATAATATGATAAAACCACTAAATATAAAAATAGATAATACAAATATCGATAGAGTAGATGAGTTAATTTTCCTAGGAATAAGTTTTAATTAACAATTAAACTGGCAAAGCCACATCGAAAAAATTTCAAATAGGTGCTCCAGGACTATGGGTATCCTAAATAAACTCAAACGATTATTACCTCTTAATATAAAAATTATGTTGTACAACACTCCGATATTATCACATCTAAACTATGGCTTAACGGCCTGGGGCTATCGATGTGATAGAATTAAAAAGGGAGCCATCCGAATTATATGTTTAAGCAAATATGTTCATGCCGATCCACTGTTCAAAAGTCTTAAATTTCAGTTTGCCATACACCATAAATAATGTACATGATTTATTAAAAGACAAAATCACCCGTCACAGTTTACATGGTTTCGCAAATTATATCAAACTTTATTATCTGAATACATATATTGAAAAATATGCAATCCAAAATGTGTATATATGCCAATATGATTGACTATGTCTCCGTTCATCCTTGGTTAAAAATCACTCTATGTAAAACCGGTTGCATGCATATTTGGCATTTGTAATATACATTATACATTTTTAAAGAGAACAGCTGTATAAACCTGTATTCGTATGTAAAATATGTCGCAAAAGGTGGTACACCTTTTCGCTGTTGCGTTTTTCCATAATGCAGCCTTGACACCAGTGTACTTGCAGAGCGAATGTTGCTGCCGTCACGCTAAAGTTAATGTCGTATTCACTGACTCTCTGGTCTTAACGTTCTGCCATTCATCAATACAAATGTTAATATTGGATCATGCATTATGCAATGTTGGTAGTTGTTTTTATTTCTATGACGATATTAGATCCCCAAAAAACGTGCTTCTGTCAAAGTGCCCTATCTTCGTCACCAAATCTTAGTGGCGTCTTATTTTCGTCAACATTACTTTCCTTGTATTTCAGACATCAATGCAGAAAACAAATTACGCTACTGGTATACTATATTACCACCATGAATAGAAGATCATGGAACGAGGCTGACAAGTTAAATGCCCATTAAGCCGTCAACATTAACAATGTATCTATATCAGCAGCAGCTAATGAGTATGGGGTTCCTCGGATGACTTTGAGTGACAGAGTTAAAGGGAAAGTTCCCATGGATGCGAAAATGGGACGACCTTCAGTGCTAGGAGATGACCACGGAGCCGCTCTAATACGATACATCCATTACATGGCAAACCACCGGTACCCCATCACAAGGACCAAGTAATTGGACTTGCGTGGGCCATTGCCCTGCGACAGGGAAATGAATGCTTCAACAGGAGTACTGGGCCATCCCTAAAGTGGTGGCGTGGTTTTAAGGATAGACACCCTGAGCTTTCCCTTCGAAAGCCAGAGTTAGTCGACCATGGGCGAGTGGCAAATGCCACACCAGACATCATCGGAAACTACTTTGATGTTCTGCATGCCACTCTGGAAGAGAACGGTTTGATGAAGAAACCCCATCAAATATATAACTGTGATGAAGTGCGATATTCCTTAACCGCACTACAGAGAAGGCTCTTGTGCCAATCAAGAGCAAGCACTGCAATGTATTGGCACAAGGTACAAACCAACACATAACCGTCTTGTGCTGCATCAACGCAGGTGGAGGACATGTTCCTCCACTCTTGATATTCTAGCAAAGGGATGCCAGCAGGAAGTACTTACAAGAAAGATGGACCACCGAACACTATCTACAGTTCATCTGAGAGTGGATTTGTTAAAAGGGAAATCTATGCTGAGTGGTTTCAGAAGAATTTCCTAATCATGCATCAAAAGAGAGACCACTCCTGCTATTGCAGGATGGAGCAGCAGCTCACATATCGCCAACCCTTATTGGCCAGGCTATTGCAAATGACGTTATTCTCTTTTGCTTTCCGCCCAAACTTACTCACATTCTACAAACCTGCGACGTTGCGATATATCGCACAATGAAAGCTGAGTTATGCAAAGTCATGCATCAAGTCAAAATGCTCAGAGGGGACTGCTGGATAAGCAAACACAACTTTCCAGCAATCTGTAAGAATGTCGCCGAGGAGGCATTCACAGCAGGCACAATCACTGAATCGTTTCGGAAATGTGGGATCTTTCCAACTAACAGAGATGCAATCAGCAAGGAACTGATTCAGAAGTCAGACAAGCAAGATGTTAAGCTTGAGATAACCAATGTAGCATCTGTTCCAGTGTCAACCCAACAGAATGCGTAGAAGATGTAGACGATGGACACACAAAAAATCAAGTACAAGAGGAACCCAATGGTAACAACAAATGTGATGTCACCGGGGTGGATATCACTACCATTTCAGAGGGTGTTGATGAAGGTATTATGAACCCGAACTTGGAAAACCTAGAATGTGTGAGCAACCTGGCGTCGCTCTTGTCGCCGGACGTTCCCAGTGACGCTGAAGTAGTTGTCACTGCTGCAAATACGACAATATGTCCACCACAACTGGCTCTTGATGTGACAGAGCAATCACTGCCACCACGTAAACGCAATGACCATGCAAAAAGTATGCACAAAACATAGATGAACAAAGGGATGCAGTTTACATCAAGGGATGCAGTTTACATGGAGTATATTAAAGAAGAAAGTCGAAGAGGTCAAGGAACCCAACCAGCCAGCGCCGTCAGAACCTTGCCTACAAGAAACCCCTTTAGCAGGCATTATTCCACTTTCTTTCAGAAGTTGTGTTGCCGCCTGCAAACCAGAAAAGCACATGATGCGCATTGGTAACCACCATAGCTAGAGTACTGACATCTGAAGACATTGCAAGGGAAATACGAGACCACGAGAAAGCTAAAATTCAGAAGAAGCCAAGTAGAAGAGAAAGGAAAAACGAGCAAAGAAGAGGTTGTTTAATGAGATACAGAAAGTGTCCAAAGAAGAGGATAGAATTAAGAGGCAAAAGCAGAAGCAATACAAGAGAAGAACAGGCAAGCCAAGAAGCGCATTAAGCATTTCCAGGCATGGCAACGATTGCTAATGAAATGCAAAAACTTTGTTGCCTTCGTTCAATGCGGCAGAGAGGTACTATCGGAAGTAAACGACAAAGAGCCTGTCATTGTTCTACCAACATGTGACGTAAATGATGATGTGTCCTCAGACCTTCTGTATGACATGGTGGAATATTCTGACCTGAGACCCATGCAGAAACCTGCATATGGTGACTGTCTTCCTACCACGACAAGCTACTATATGCACGGGAATGCAGATCACCAAGTTGAAGCCAGAGTGAGAATTGCGGAACTTGCTGTTCACGAGGACCTGTATTTAGGTGACAATTCCTTGCAAAAGGCATCAGCGACTGCACTTCAAGGAGTACGACATATGCCATGTTCTGTGATTTGTATCAGCCCGGCACCAACCTATCTTCCACAGAGATACGTAGGTTGTTTCAAGAAGAAACAATATGCGTTGTCAAACCAGGAGAATACATGGGCATTTGGCAAATCCATGCCATATCGTCCATACTTGGAGCAACAGTGAAATCAGTATACCCAGGAATGGGTAATGTAACACGTGACCTCCACCGTCTCGTCGTGCCTAGAAACATGTGGGTTGAGAACATTCTGCGCATCATGTGGACGAGTGTGTCCAGTAGCGAACAGTCTAGCTGGTGGCACACAAACCATTTAGTTCCTCTCCTCCCTACTGACCTACAAACAGTCACGCCAGTCGTCATTGAGGAAGAGCAGAGTGTAGCAGAACAAGAACAACTAGATGAAGAACAGGAGGAAGAGCAGGGTGCAACAGAGGGAGAGCGGATGGACGGTGAACTAGGTGAAGAATAGAGAGCAACAGAGGGAGAGCAGTGTGCAACAGAGGGAGAGCGGGTGGACGGTGAACTGGGGGAAAAGCAGTGTGCAACACAGGGAGATCGAATGGAGGTGAACTGGAGGAAGAGCATACTGCAGGGACTCTTATATATGTGTTTTGCGTGTATCCAATTTGCATATTTTCCCCACATGCCATTTAGTCCACTAGTTCCTAAAATAACTAACCTTATACATATAATTGTGTTGATTTGCAATACATAGAAGCTTTCACACATGAAGGTTTGACTGGAAAATCATTGGTGGCGACTTAATAATATCACACGTTGCAGCCTGTGTGTTATCAGTAGGGTTTGGAATTGACGGTGGAATTGTTTAGTAACGTTGTATTATTTAATAGTTATTAACTAACTTTAGAAATGTCATAATTACTGGTGACGAAATAGTGCAGACGGACATAAGACACCTTGCCGAATTACAGACACCCACGCATACGGAAATAGGCTACCGGATTCCTTCATGAACACATTTATAAACATCACTTATCAAATGATCTACAGTCTGAATATAAACGATTCCAATCTACCGAAACGGCTCTTCTCAAGATACGCAATGATAATAGTTGACAACATGGACAAATGGCAAAGTCACAACACTCACTTTACTAGATCTCTCAGCTGCATTCGATACGACTGATCATGTAATCATTTTATAACGCCTACGAGATTTTGGCATTTCTGGCACAGCTCTTCGGTGGTTCAAATTATATTTTTCAGACAGACACCAAAGCATTAACATATCTAGCACACTATCTTGCCCAGAACACCTTCCATTCGGAGTGCCGCAAGGATCCGTCCTTGGCCATGTTCTATTTAGCTAATATACTACGTCTGTCAGCCAAGTCATTACTAATCATAATCTCAGTCATCACGTGTACGCTGATGACACACAGGTTTACATATCGCTTTCACAATCAAATGCACAAGAATTTGTTTCGACTGTAAGTGATTGTCATATCTTGTTTTGGATGGAATCAAGTAAGCAAAAGCTTAATTCAGATAAAACAGGTCTTATTATTATTGACACTAAGCAACAACGAAATAGGGTCATCAACCAGTGTCCAGTTAAACTGCTTGGTAGTGATACATTCCCATCACATACTGTTCGTAATCTAGGTGTTGTCTTTGATAGTGACTTAAACTTTCGCCAGCATATTTCTCAAGTATGTAAATCCTGTTTTTATCATATACGTGATCTCCGTCGAATTCGACGTCACATATATACATCTATTGCTAAAAACAATATCAACGGCATTAATTAGTAGCCGCCTTGAATATTGTAATTCACTACTAACTAACATTGCTAAAAGAGACTTAGCTAAGCTCCAACGAGTAAAATATTGTCAGGCACCTGTGGTTCTCAGGGCACCTTGGGTTTCACCGTCACTACCACTGCTTGAACAGTTATACTGGCTTCCTGTTACTTATCGAATTAATTTTAACCTGTCTACTCTTACATATCGTTCCCTCTACACAACAACCACCCGAAATGGCTAGTCCTGCAACTTTCAAATATCCCTAGGCAGCTCATATCATAAATTTCGTAACTAATTTTGCCCAGAACAAAACTTAATTTGGGCAAACGTGCTTTCTCTGTCGCTGCGCCTACGGTCTGGAATGAACTCCCCGTCACTTTGAAAACATCTGAAGCTATAGCCATCTTCATAAAAAAAACTCAATACATATTTATTCCAAATTGCATTTCCACCATAAATCTTCGGTTGACCCTTGTTCTAATAATGACTTTTGCGCTTCCCTGTTAACCACTCCAGGTGTGTAAATTCGTGGGCGGAGGTGCAGGCGGATGATTTCCATTTCGTGTGTAGGGGGTGTAAGACAGTGAAATATCTGCAGGAGCAGGTGATTGAGCTAAGGCATATGATTTTGATGATAACAGGGCAGGGTGAAACAGAAGTGAGCAGAGGTGGTGAGAATTATGAGAGCAGAGGTGGTGAGACCGAGGAGAGCAGAGGTGGTGTGACCGAGGAGAACAAGGAGAGCAGTGGCAATGTGAGGGAGAAAGCTGGTAAGAAGAAGAAAGATGATAGAAGGCAGAGAATGCAACAAAAGAGAAGTAACCGGGTGAGTGGAGAGGGATTGCCAGGTGGTAAGACAGTAAAGGTTGATATGAGAGAAAGGGGGAATACCAGTAGTGTGCAACAGGAAAGGAGCTTTGCTGATGTAGTATCACAGGGGAAAGCGAGGAAAGCCCGGGTATTTATGGGGGATTCCATCATTAGGAAAGTGGCTAAAATTGTAAATAGAGGAGATGACATAACAGTATGCCTACCAGGGGCAAAAGTAGAGGATATAGCAGAGAAGGCAGGACATGTCATGGGTGGTGGCACGGGAGGTGCAGTTCTCTTGCATGTGGGAACGAACAATGCAGAGAAGGAGGGAACACCAGCCATCATTGGTAAGTACAGGAGATTGATCATGACACCTAAAGAGGCACGAGTTGGGCAGATCGTATTGTCGGGGATATTACCAATAATGGGAGGCAGGGGTGAGGAACATAGGAACTGTAGAAGGTTGGCGATCAGCACTCAGGTACAGAAGGTATGTATGGAGGAGGGAGTAGGCTTCGTAGACATGAGATTAAACTTTGTGGGAAGAGGTGACTTTTTCATGAGAGATGGACTTCATCTGACAGGGAAGAGCGCTGCAGTTCTTGGGTGTGAGTTTGTCAGAGTTGTCGACGAGGGCACAGGTACCATAATTTATTTAAACTAGATGCGCAGGGGGAACTGACAGAGAAAACTCAAAGGAGTACTACTACAAATACACATCCAAAGAAATGTTCACCAATAATTTCAGACAATGAACTTAAGTGAGTTAGACATTATGGTAGCAGATATTGATCCTCATGTAATAGGCATCACAGAATCATGGGCAAATGAAGATATAGTAGGTGCCGAGTTAGCACTGATAGGCTATGTAATGTTTAGGAAGGATAGACGAGAAAGAAGGAGAGGTGGAGTAATTTTGTATATTAAAGAATCTATCCAAGCATATGAAATTACACTGAAAAGTGAAGCAGATAGTGTGGAAGCAATTTGGTTTAACATAGTTACCAAGAACTCAACATTAACAATAGGAGTAGTTTATCGTAGTCCTAACATAGGACAAGAGGAAGGTGTAAAATTACAAAAGGCGATAAGGGAGGTGAGCAAGGGAGAATGTGTTATAATGGGTGATTTTAACCATGGCCATATACAATGGGAATCATTAGAGAGTGCTGGAGGTGACGACCATCAGTTTCTACTACAGGATTGTTTCCTTACTCAACATGTCTTGGAACCAACCAGAGGTGGGAATGTGTTAGATTTACTTTTGTATTCTCAAAATGAATTAGTTGACAATGTTAAAGTACACGAACCCTTGGGTTCAAGTGACCATAACCAAATCCATTTTAATATAAAAGTAAAGACAGGGAATACATATAAAAAACAATGGAGGAGGAACTTCAACAAAGGCAAGTGATGAGAACATATCTAGCAAATATAGATTGGAATAAATTGCTGAAGAACAAGACAGCAACAGAATGCTGGACTTGTTTAAAATATGAGATTGAGGGCATTATTGAGAAATTTATTCCATTAAGAAAACAAGGGAAAAGATCCAGGAAAAAACACCTGTCAAAAGAAGCTATTAGAAAAATTGCTCACAAACAGATGCTGTGGAGGGTCTATAAACACACTGGAAATGTAGAAGACTACACAAACTACAAAGAGGCACTTAACCTAGCTACAACTGAAATTAGAAAATCTAAAAGAACCTTTGAAAAAAATTTGGCAGGTAATATAAAAAATGACAGGAAGAGTTTTTATGCTTATGTAAGGAGTAAACAGAAAGTTCGAGATAAGGTCGGACCACTGGAAAACAACAGTGAAAACATAATTTCAGATGGGTTCCAAATGGCAGAGGTCCTGAATGAGTATTTCAGTTCAGTTTTTACCACAGAAGATATCAGCTCACTTCCAGTTCCATTGACTAAATTTGAGGGCAATAAATCAGAACATTTAGGGCAGTTATTTGTAACTCCTGAAATGATAGCAAAGAAAATTAAGAAGATGAAAGATAATAAATCACCTGGAGTTGATGGGATACCACCAAAACTGCTGAAGGAAATTGTTGATCAAATTAGTACACCACTTGCAAACTTATTTAACTTGTCACTAGAAGAAGGAATAGTTCCTTCAGAATGGAAAGAAGCAAACATTACGCCGCTATTTAAGAAGGGATCGAGGAAGAAGCCAGAAAATTACAGACCAGTGAGTTTAACATCAGTTGTATGTAAATTACTGGAAACATTAATTAGAGACCACATGGTGGAATTCCTCGTAAAACATAAATTAATAAATACATCTCAACATGGATTCCTAAAAGCAAGGTCATGTCTAACCAATCTCTTATGTTTTTTAGAAGAAATTACAAAGTGGGTAGATGACGGGTCACCAGTGGATGTTGTCTACTTATATTTTCAGAAAGCTTTCGATAAAGTGCCACATCAAAGATTGTTACTTAAACTGAAAGCCTATGGTATAGGCAATGATGTAATCAACTGGATAGAAAAGTGGCTTACACACAGAAGACAGAGAGTAATAGTAGATGGTGAGATTTCAAACTGGAAATCGGTTTTGAGTGGGGTATCACAGGGATCAGTATTAGGCCCTATACTGTTTTTAATATATATAAATGATTTGGAGGATGACATATCTAGCAAAGTACTCAAATTTGCAGATGACACAAAAGTATTCAGAAAGGTTACTAATGATACAGATAAACAAAGTTTACATGATGATCTGGAAAAATTAGTTAAATGGTCAGAAAAATGGCAAATGTTATTCAATTTTGGGAAGTGTAAATGTATACACATAGGACATGGAAATATGGACGAGGAATATAAATTGGGGGATGATGTACTAGGTAGAACACAAGAAAAGGATTTAGGAGCAACATTTAATGCTGACATGAAAATTTCAGCGCAATGTACGATTGCTGCTTCGAAAGTAAATCAAATTCTAGGGCTAATTAGGAGAACTATCACGTATAAGGAGAAACATCTAATTGTACCCATGTACAAAGCAATAGTTAGACCACATTTGGAATATTGTATTCAAGCATGGAGGCCATATCGTAAAAAAGACATAGATAAGCTAGAAAGAATACAATGAAGAGCAACTAAGATGATTCCAGAATTAAGAGACCTTGGTTGCGAAAGTCGCTTATTACAATGTGGTTTGACAACACTAGAGACCAGGAGACTAAGAGGAGACCAAATAGAAGTGTTTAAAATAGTAAACGGTTATGAGGATGTTGATAGGAATATGTTCTTCAAACTTAAAGAAGGCAGTAGAACCAGAGGACACAAAGCAGCATTAGTTAAGGAGCAGTGTAGGTTGGACATGAGAAAGTACTCTTTCTCACAGAGGGTGATAAATGAATGGAACAAACTGCCAAATGATTGTGTTAATGCTAGTAGTGTGAATATGTTTAAAAATAGAATTGACAGATATCTGATAAGGGCGGGCTACCGATAGATGAGAAAATTGATGGACTCTCGATAAGCCAATGGCTTCCTTGTCCACTTGCCATCTGGAACTTGTTGTTCGAGATGGCAATCTTGTTAAATCTTGTTAAAATCATTATGCTTAATGATTATGTTTTGTTGAGCCTCTGAGCTCAGGTTCCTGGGGATATAGAAGTAAATTATAATTATTATACTTTGTATTATTACTTTCTAGATGAGAAAATTGTTGGACTCTCGATAAGCCAATGGTTTCTTTGTCCACTTTGCCATCTGGAACTTGTTGTTTGGGATGGCAATCTTGTTAAATCTTGTTCTGCTTGTAAACGTCAGGTGTTTGCATCGTCGAAAAAGCAGCTGAATAATGGGTTTGTACAAACCCGGCACAAAATGGGGCTATCGTGTCTAGGCGACGGATCAATGCACGCGGCGACAATCTTCCGTGTAGTGCTGCGTTTGAATGCGGTCAAACGTCCAGTGAACACGTGTTCACGACCTGTACATTGAGTTCACGATTCCGTCAGCTCATAATTACGAGTCGCTAACTGGAGGTCCTTTTCAACTTTCGAGTTTTCAACTGGTTTACGCCTCGTGAACTCTATTTACATGTCGTGGACTGGCAAGTCCGAGCGCACTGGAATGCAGCATACCCTTCTACATATGTAGCAGGCACACTTGTCACGCATAGATGACCTGCGGTGACCCAGTAACTTGATAATCACTACGACGTGTATAGTGTATACACAGTATTTTCAAAACATATTGTTAGGGCCTCAGCGGAAATCGAACACACACACAAGCACACGCACGCACGCACGCACGCACGCACGCACACACACACACACACACACACGTCTTATGGTGGTTTTCATTGTGTCGGTTCGCGTAGGGGCCACCACTAGCAGTAAAATCCCGCATGCGCACAATCGGCAAACGGTCCAAACTTTTTGCGAGGACGCCGTGAAGATGGCCGCCATTACTTCCTTGTTGGCTGTGGGCCTGTTCGTCTCCGCGTGTTTACTCATGCATGGGCTGCGTATATCTTGTGCTCAATTGACAGGAGGACACAGTGCTGTTGAAACGATGATGTGTACTAATTTAAGTGAAATTTGCCCATGCAATGCCAACAGACTGCATGTGATAGCCAGCAAAGCTTTGGAATGCGGCACTAGTCAGGAGGTCGCAACCATGGCAACCTTACCATTCATCAAACCTCCCATAGGGGTGACACTCGAACAGGTAATTGACGTGCAAATGCAGTTCAGAAATACAAACACGATTTAAGCAATGTGCTTATTTTTAGCTGTGGTAGCTATAGCCTTTCAAACCTGAGTTCAAAGTTCAATACTGGACATACCGCGTATCCACTGAAGCGCATCAAAACAAACTTGCATAACGAGTATTCTATATAATGAGCATTCTCACGTTACAAACATGGGTACTTTTTTAGAATCCGGCCCACCTCAATTTCTCCGTTATTAACAGTATTTACAATAGCCATACAAATGCCTACTGAACTACGGGACATGTAAATTATTAAACATGTGCATAAAAACACATGTAATCACCTTTTTCGAAGCACGAATTCTCATATTTAATCAGCATTGAGCCCCATCTTGCCCGTTTTATTCGCAAGATGGCGACACTGAAAACGAGGTAAATGTGGAATTCAAGCATCGAAAAGGGTGATTAAATGATTTTACGCACACCATGTTCAGTAGTTCAGTATTCATTGTGTGTGGTTACTATATATATATATATATATATATATATATATATATATATATATATATATATATATATATATATATATATATATATATATATATATATATATATATATATATATATATATATATATATATATATATATATATATATACATATACATATACATATACATATACATATACATATACATATACATATACGTATACGTATACATATACACATATACATATACACATATACACATATATATATATATATATATATATATATATATATATATATATATATATATATATATATATATATATATATATATATATATATATATATATATATATATATTGTATGTTATAACGACGACATGGGCCAGGATTGTAGAACAGTGGCCGAACATGAATAATACAGCAAGTTAACGACAAATACGTCGCAGATCTGCGTTCAACAGTATCATTTATAAAGATAAGTTTATTAAGATTAGTTTATTAACAGTGTACGTGTAGGCACACAATTTATGATGTTGCTTAAATGCAACACCATGGTATTATGTTTTATTCATGCTAAATAATCGCACAAATACTACTACTTTATGTTTTTGTTATTGTTAGTCACTGGGTTGATTATTATTAAACCTTCTGGAATTCTTGATTTTAAATGTTACGTTATTAGAACGACAAATACAATTCACCATGAGAAGTGCAAATTTATATATTACTGTATGTGTCAAATGACATTTAAGCAGCAGGAAGGACTTAGTATCACAAGTGTTTCGCTCTGCGTATCGCTAGTTCCGTAACTTATGGGCACTGGCATCAGCATAATCTGCCGGTTTTATGTTCTCCATAAGTTTTATGTTCTCCATAAGTTTTATGTTCTCCATAAGTTTTATGCTCTCCATAAGTTTCGTGCCGAGATACGGATTAGTAAATACTGACATAATGGCCTCCATTAGTGAATACGTTACTTATACGTTTTTAGACGTTATTTCGAAGAATATATGCTTAAGCTTTACATGCGATGTAATCTAGATATCTAAGTACAGTCATAACGTAGTAGGACAGGGAAAACATCAATAATTGTACTGTGGTTTATACGTTTAGGAACGAGTCGACACCCCCGCTGGTGGAAAATCACTTATGCAGAAGGGTGTGTGACAGGGGGTCTCAACTTCAGTCCCACCTGTTTTTTTGGGCCAACCTCCCACCAATTTTGAGAGACCACCTCCCACAAATCCCACGTCCTACGAATTTTTCAGGACCAACCTCTCACTTTCCACTTTCTGCCACAACCCCTCACACTAGCGCGAAATGGGCACATTCAGTTATAGCTGAAATTGCATTACGGCTACTTATCACTTCTTATAGGCTATACGTTAAGTACTGAGATACGTTGGGGCGATAGTTCATAGCTGAAACTGTCTACTATACAATGGCTGCCTTGTTACCACAGGACTCACTGTATACGGTGATGATCCTTGACCGAGACGCACCCAGCCGACAACTTCCTCTCAGTCGCTACTGGGTGCATGGATTATTCGCCGACATTACAGTAAGTGACATCCAACAAGTGCTATGTTTACATTTTTTTCATGTTTCCGCACATCATTCTTGGGATACAACTGGCCGGATAAAACTCTGATATGATTCACTTTATCGGTTTGTCTTAGATCAGTAAAAACGTCAAATATAAGACGCACCAAATCAGACAATTAACGATCTCGTTGATAGCTTTTACATCACTTAAGTCCTTCCTTTCTACGCCCGACTTCGTTGATGCCATAGCCAACAAAGTTAATAGACTTCACTTGGACTTGGAGGACATTGACTTAGGTCTTGACTTGAAATTCAGAGCGATGACTCGAGACTTGGCGTGGACTTGGAGATCATTGACTTAAAACTTCACTTAACTTTTTGATTATCTCTTAGGTGCGTAGCCCCAAAATCATGCTTTTTTCGCTTTAGACAGTTACACTGACTTCCTATCGAATACAATTTTAATGATTCACTCATACATGCTATATCAACGAAAGAACCCCCCCTGTTTGGCTAGTCTCATGCGTCTTTCACTAACAATATTCAATATCAATACCCATATATGATTTTTTTAAATTGCATTTCCACCCTAAATCCGCGGCTATTAAATGTCTACCGTTTTGGATATCCAGTATTTTGAGCCTTACCAGATGTAAAGACTAAAGTCAATTCTTTCGATAATTTGAACAAAAATGCGCACTTTTTTATTTGATTCAGTCGGCAGATATGGCCAGTGGGGACATTACAAAAGGAAGTGTATTAAAGGGTGAGTACAAGTATTACATATTCCAACTTTAGTGTGTTGTTGTACTGCAATATTCACTGTAAACCGAGAAAGCATGCGTTGTCTCCTCGAACTAGCGGTCTTCGGTATTGAATGAACGAAGGAACGACCGAACGACCGAACAACCGAACGACCGAACGACCGAACGATCGAACGACCGAACGAAAGAATTACCGAACGAACGATCGAACAATACCATACATATCGATCATGAGCTATGACTACATAACAAATATTGATAGATGTACGATTCTAATCAAGTGAGATAGAGGGTGAGATAGAGGGTGAAGTGAGACAGAGGGTGCGGGGCGAACGGAGACAGCACAGCTCGGGACGCGAGTTGACCCTGTCTTCACGGTGCGCGTCTTTCGATGATTTGAACAAAAATAGGCATATTTTATTTAATCGACCTCGGATGTTACTTAAACTATTCACACACTACATATTGAACTAATCACACGCTACATATTTGGACATCAACGACCGGATTCGCGATAGACTAAATCAGTTGAGGATGGAGTTTTAAACATCGGTGGTACACGGCCATACTTAATTGAAAAAAATCAATCACTTCCATGAATCAATAGTTTATCCAATTGAATTAGTTCACGATCAGTTGCTCTAAGCACTTTGGTTTGGGTTATATTCAATGATACTGCCTGTGATTTACAACGATGGCGATGTGAACATGATCAGTTGCTCTAAGCACTTTTGTTAGGATTATATTCGATGATTATTGCCTGTGGTGTCCGATATTAACTAGTAAATGTTTCGTCGACAGCTTACAACAGGCCATCACCGCCACGAAACAGCGGACCCCACAGCTACCAGATTCTGCAGCTTAGACAAGACCCAACAGGTAGGCTACATCATTCATACATTCAACATTCGGCGACCAAACGGGAACCTAATTTATGTCTTATCCGAACGAACAAATCTCAGAAATATAAAGCCAACTCAAAAGGACGTGGCGCAATGTTTTATACCTGACATGATATCAAACATATTTCCTTTGTCCATAAGGTGAAACAAAAGGTTTTGGGGTCTTATAGGTGCGTAGGCCCAAAACCATGAATTTTGTTTCCCTTTAAAAGAGACGCAATACAGGAATTCAAGTCGCATTACCGTATCGGATATATATATATATATATATATATATATATATATATATATATATATATATATATATATATATATATATATATATATATATATATATATATATATTTATACCTATAGAAGTATGCATTGACAACTCCCCAAATTCGTATAACCCGTGCCGACTGGTCGAGTATATCCGATAAGGTAATGCGACTTGTATTCCTGTATTGAGTCAGTTGTGTACATTTTGTGTGGTCGGTTGTTTGTCTTCAGTCGGAGCTGACAACATGGAAGGCTTGGCACATCTCAGCCTAACCAACGGAGGTTTCAAAGCACAGAACTTCCTAACTACGAACAAGATGTGCGGCGAAGGTCAACTCATCGGCGCCTTCGAGTTCCACTGCAGTAATCCAGACGGTGAAGATCCCAAGAATCCGGATCGCCAATGTCCATACCCACCGGCAGTGGCGCCCCCTGCGACAAGGTCAGTGACGTCTCAATCGCCCCAGAATGTTAAAGGTGATGGACACGTGCAGAACGACACCGTTATGACAACAGTGATATCGGCAACCACCGGGGGTGGCATTATCGAGAGCGATAATACAACCTCTGGAAGCTTCACTGCAACCACCGGGGGAGGCATTATCGAGAGCGATAAGACAACCTCTGGAAGCTTCACTGCAACCATCGAAGCAGTTAAGGCAACAACCGGCAGTGGTAGCGAGACGACCAATGCTATTTCTTGCAGTGCCTGGCACCGCAACATTTCTCTCGCTCTCGTGACGATCTTCGCCGGTCTTGCTGCTGTTTAGCAAAGCACCTCTTTTAGAATAATTTAGTTTTGAGTACCTTTTTTGAAAGGACAGTTTTTATCATACAAGTTTGCTGCAGCTTCAATAATGTGTTGATATGACTAAACCCACAGAGGTCGTGCCCCTTTGCAAAATCATACGGTTATGTCATTTAAAATGTACATATTTTTGTTTTACTAATATATAGACATATGATACATCATTGTTTCCAGTAAGAAATGTAGATTAATGTGGTGTTTCATTTATTGTTTGAAATAAAAAGTGAATGTAGCGTTTCAGTCGACTAGTTTCTTTTCTGATTAAGGCAATGCCTTGTCAGGAGATTGTTCGTGGTTGTCGCCGAGAGACTTTAACAAGATTTAACAATAGTTAACAAGATTTAACCAGGCTGCCATTCAAAACTACTAGTTGCAGATTGCAAGTGGACAAAGAATCCATTGGTTTATCGAGAGTCCCGCAATTTTATGGATCTATGTATAGCCCACCTTTACTAGATATCTGTAAATTTTATGTTTAAACATATTCACACTACAAGGATTGACACAATCATTGTACAGTTTGTTCCATTCATTTATCATCCTCTGTGAGAATGAGTACTTTCTCATGTCCAACTTAAACTGTTCCTTGTTTATTGCCTTCTTTTAGTGTAAAGGTATAACAACTTCTTTCGTTTGGGTAGAGCACTAGGGTTACATTAATATCTGCACGTTGTCGATCGACTCGACTGCTTTAGGGGTGGATCTGGGATATTCCTCCTGAAAATACGAACATACAGCATTGGTTGACGATGTGGTTTGCTGGTCTTTGCTGAACTACTGGCATCGAGGGAAATAAAACCGGAAATTTCGGTGGTAGCTTCCGGTGTAACAGTATATATCCCCCCTCCCGGATAGCTTACCCCCCAGGGGAAAGATGCCATAGGACATCTCCCCCCACCCTGCATATATTACCCCCCTCCCAATACCAAAGTTGTCTTGACTCAAAACTATTTTCCCCCACAATTAAAACCAAGAACATGTTGCAATTAAATCAATAGTTCTCGTGCGATAAATCACAAAATCAGTATTTCGTTACTTGCAATTATCACAACAATATCTCATACGGTATCAGTCACCAACTTGAATACATTAATACATTAAGTGTCTACTATTATCACACAAATCGCACGTCCACAAGAAACAAATATTACGTTAAATATCTACAGTCCATATTGTTTCATGGTAATTAAAGTAATGTGGTATCTGTTAGCGCTTTCATCATGTAATAACTTGTAATTATCAGAAAAAAAATCACGCTTTAAATAATGTTCTGGTTGAAGTGCAATGATAAAAAGCAATATATATTTGTTTTAAATCACTTTAAAAGTTTGGGATCAAACGATGACTTTTCTGTGAAGTGGGTGAAAGGATTTAGTTATTGTGTATGGTGCGTGGTTACCCAACAAAATAAATAAATAATAAACTGTACTGCGGGGACACATTGGCAACGTGTCAAAGCAAAAACAAAGGCAGCTGTCCACGATAAACTCAGTGCCTTGAGAAGAGAGCTGTGTGTCGTTGAGGCAGCTGACCATGATTAACTCAGTGCCTTGAGAAGAGAGCTGTGTGTCGTTGAGGCAGCTGACCATGATTAACTCAGTGCCTTGAGAAGAGAGCTGTGTGTCGTTGAGGCAGCTGACCATGATTAACTCAGTGCCTTGAGAAGAGAGCTGTGTGTCGTTGAGGCAGCTGATCATGATTAACTCAGTGCCTTGAGAAGAGCGATGTGTGTCGTTGAGACAGCTGACCACGATTAACTCAGTGCCTTGAGAAGAGAGCTGTGTGTCGTTGAGGCAGCTGACCATGATTAACTCAGTGCCTTGAGAAGAGAGCTGTGTGTCGTTGAGACAGTGTCTTGAGAAGAGAGCTGTGTGTCGTTGAGGCGGCTGACCATGATTAACTCAGTGTCTTGAGAAGAGAACTGTGTGTCGTTGAGGCAGCTGACCATGATTAACTCAGTGCCTTGAGAAGAGAGCTGTGTGTCGTTGAGGCAGCTGCCCACGATTAACTCAGTGCCTTGAGAAGAGAGCTGTGTGTCGTTGAGACAGCTGACCATGATTAACTCAGTGCCTTGAGAAGAGAGCTGTGTGTCGTTGAGGCAGCTGACCATGATTAACTCAGTGCCTTGAGAAGAGAGTTTTTAAAAACTCATATCATCTGACATAAGTGCCTTTGAGCAGGGACATTGCCATGTTTGCTGGTAGAACCTGTTGATAGAGTAACTGTGGATTTTTAGATGATTTTAATAGGCGGAAGAATTTATTTTTTATTTTTTCGCCACAAGACATGAGTGCATAGTAATTCATGCAGAAATTGGCAAACATTTACGGGTATGGCACGTTCAGCCATTTTAAAAGAGTTAGAAATATGTGATTTTGACAAAACTCGACCAGCATGTCAATGAGATGATGACAACGGCAGGTAAGAAGTTTCATGATTTTTAATGGTCCAGTTTTTTTATAATCATGCAAAACGTTAACATGATAACCAATGGGAAATGTAACTGTAGGCTGATCCCTTCAGCGCACCAAAAATTATACGCACAGCGCCGTTAAGCCGAGTGTCAGCAAGGCTCGTGTGGAAGCTACGTTCCCAGGCAGAGCAGTGCAAGTGACGCTGTCGAAGGGGTTTGTGAGTGGCATCCGCAGCTAGTCCTTGCTATTTCGTGAATACTGTTGCTGTGTGTTTTTCACCTTTTTATTCTCCAGCTGCAACAAGTACTGCTTTTCGGTGAGGCTGTGACATATGTCGACAGAGGGACGTTTGCGATGATTATGCCGCAGAACTCGACGCGCAGTATCTATTTCGCCTCTGCATTGTGAAGTTGGAAAGCTGAGGATTTGGTCTTCGGTTAGTTCGGTTGTAGCTGACGGAAGTAGAATTCCATTTTCTTCACGTCGGCGTTGAGAATGACCTGGCCTTCTGGCAGTGTTGATGCTTAGGCGGCAAGTACCATGTCGTCTGCATGTCGTCTTGCTGCTTGTTGCCGGTGTATCATGTGAAGGTTGAAGACGGTCGGTGCTAGTGGTGGTAGTCCATGTGAAGGATGAAGACGGTCGGTGCTAGTGGTGGTAGTCCATGTGAAGGATGAAGACGGTCGGTGCTAGTGGTGGTAGTCCATGTGAAGGATGAAGACGGTCGGTGCTAGTGGTGGTAGTCCATGTGAAGGATGAAGACGGTCGGTGCTAGTGGTGGTAGTCCATGTGAAGGATGAAGACGGTCGGTGCTAGTGGTGGTAGTCCATGTGAAGGATGAAGACGGTCGGTGCTAGTTGTGGTAGTCCATGTGAAGGATGAAGACGGTCGGTGCTAGTGGTGGTAGTCCATGTGAAGGATGAAGACGGTCGGTGCTAGTTGTGGTAGTCTATGTGAAGGATGAAGACGGTCGGTGCTAGTGGTGGTAGTCCATGTGAAGGATGAAGACGGTCGGTGTTAGTGGTGGTAGTCCATGTGAAGGTTGAAGACGGTCGGTGCTAGTTGTGGTAGTCTATGTGAAGGCTGAAGACGGTCGGTGCTAGTTGTGGTAGTCCATGTGAAGGTTGAAGACGGTCGGTGCTAGTTGTGGTAGTCTATGTGAAGGTTGAAGACGGTCGGTGCTAGTGGTGGTAGTCCATGTGAAGGATGAAGACGGTCGGTGCTAGTGGTGGTAGTCCATGTGAAGGATGAAGACGGTCGGTGCTAGTGGTGGTAGTCCATGTGAAGGATGAAGACGGTCGGTGCTAGTTGTGGTAGTCCATGTGAAGGATGAAGACGGTCGGTGCTAGTGGTGGTAGTCCATGTGAAGGATGAAGACGGTCGGTGTTAGTGGTGGTAGTCCATGTGAAGGATGAAGACGGTCGGTGCTAGTTGTGTTAGTCTATGTGAAGGATGAAGACGGTCGGTGCTAGTTGTGGTAGTCTATGTGAAGGTTGAAGACGGTCGGTGCTAGTGGTGGTAGTCCATGTGAAGGTTGAAGACGGTCGGTGTTAGTGGTGGTAGTCTATGTGAAGGATGAAGACGGTCGGTGCTAGTTGTGGTAGTCTATGTGAAGGATGAAGACGGTCGGTGCTAGTGGTGGTAGTCCATGTGAAGGATGAAGACGGTCGGTGTTAGTGGTGGTAGTCCATGTGAAGGTTGAAGACGGTCGGTGCTAGTGGTGGTAGTCCATGTGAAGGATGAAGACGGTCGGTGTTAGTGGTGGTAGTCCATGTGAAGGTTGAAGACGGTCGGTGTTAGTGGTGGTAGTCCATGTGAAGGTTGAAGACGGTCGGTGCTAGTGGTGGTAGTGCATGTGAAGGTTGAAGACGGTCGGTGCTAGTTGTGGTAGTCCATGTGAAGGATGAAGACGGTCGGTGCTAGTTGTGGTAGTCCATGTGAAGGATGAAGACGGTCGGTGCTAGTGGTGGTAGTCCACTTTGTAGGGTCCGTGGGCGACTCTTTTGTTGTCCGAGGTAGTTTCGGAACTGGCAGTCAATAACCATAATTATATGCGATAAGGCGCACCGGTTTTTGCATTTGGTGGCAGTGGCGAGCTTATGGAGCAACCGTCGGTGCCTTAACCTTAACCATGCTCGAGCGGGGAGTCCTTCTGGCACTCGCATATAACTTTCTTCATATTCTCTTTGACAGCGATGTGTATTGTCTATGTGTATTGTCTGTGTATTGTCTGTGTATTTTCTGTGTATTGGCTGTGTATTGTCTGCTACCTGTTTTTTATAACAACGAACGCGCAGTAATCACTTGTATTTCATTGTTATCATATTTTCCATAGATGGCGCCACCGTTGGACTGTAGCTCATCTTATATACACCAGGTGGCTCACTCCAATCAAATATCCTGCCTATGCGCCTACAATCGCCATGTTTCTTATCTAAAGGAGACAACGCGTTGTCAGTAAACAGTTCATGTCAGTTGTTGCAATGCCAATGTACAGAATGTCTACCAAGGAATCTGCAGCAAACCATGGCTTACTATTTATAGCACTGGTAAAACGTGCATCTAAGTGTTAGGATTAGCAGTTACTGCCTATATTAATTCCAACGTCTTTTTCCCAAAATCGGGTTAATTGTCAGCATGCTATGGAAATAAGCAATATCTAGGGTATACTTTATATCGGTATATTAAACAACTATGGTATAATGCTATTTTATTGACTGAACGCAGCCAACAAAAATCAGTGTTTAATCAAAAGTTCTGATCTCAGGGTCAGTCAGCGCCTTATGAGCATGCGTGTGTGCGTGCGTGCCAGCGTGCGTACGTGTGTGCATGCGCGAGTGTGTGCGTGCGCACGCGTGCGTATGTACGACATGTTTTTGTGTGTTTCATTATAACGATGTGTGTGAGATGCTTATTATTTGGATTTCATAATAATCAACTTAGATTCAAGCTAGCTAGTTTCAAAGCACGGGAATATTATTGAAAAAGCCAGTTCCACCGAGATTTCGACCACTGGCCAATCCTAGCCACTGGTAACTTCTATTCTATTCACTAGCCTATAGTTACACAATTTCAAACAATGGTGTTAATTCGGTCAGAAACATATACGTCTAATGTATAAAGATTGGTAAGATTAGCACGCTTTATTTATCACCGCAGTAGGAAATATTATCCTTTAACGAATTACATGAAATAATGCTTTGAAGTAGATAATCCCACTCTTTTATTGTAAATAAAAGAGTGGAATATTTTTATTGCAAAACAAAGAGTGTTATTCACAAATGATGTTTGACTAGAATACTTTATTAACCACTGCACATGCAATACAACCCCTTCTCTGTCTCTCTCTCTGTCTCTCTGTCTCTCTGTCTCTGTCTCTGTCTCTCCTCTCTCTCTCTCTCTCTCTCTCTCTCTCTCTCTCTCTCTCTCTCTCTCTCTCTCTCTCTCTCTCTCTCTCTCTCTCTCTCTCTCTCTCTCTCTCTCTCTCTCTCTCTCTCTCTCTCTCTCTCTCTCTCTCTCTCTCTCTCTCTCTCTCTCTCTCTCTCTCTCTCTCTCTCTCTCCTTCCTTTATATCCCTTCTCTACCTGAGGACCTCCCATATTAGGCCAGCCAACCTGTCTCTCTATTCTCCAGCGTTAGTCGTCGCCCGATTTTCCTTATTTTTCAACCCTCCATCCCCAGCCAAGGTTTACGAACGCAGCGGACACTGACCAGTGTCTGCGTCACTGCTCGGTCTGATGTTTTAGCAATGATTATCCCCTTTTCAATGGGAATTGATGCCCCAAAGGAGCGTGGATAAACTGACTCTGACGGCTGTCGTGTCCTTTCCCGGGGATTCTAGAAAAGGTCCACGGTTGATTTATGTCCAGCCAAGTGTGGCTGGTATCCTGCAAGAGGGTTAGCATTTACCTGTATTTTGTGTTTAGTACTTTCAACCCGTATAATAAACTATCCATGTCTTTACTCAATGTCCTACAATGTCCTACACGCTGTTTAACAATTAATCTGTTTTAGCTGAAGGTAGATGCCGAGGTGCTCGAGCAAACACAAATGAGACGCCCATCCATACCATATACATCACTATAGTCCATTAACCCGTGGGGGCCACTAAATCACTGAGGCCCCATAATCGTAAAATTCTTCTTAACCGGGATTCCGTAGCCGTAAGTGCTATACTAATGTGGGTATTTGTACAAGCTCTTTTGTTTCCATTGGCGCAGTTTGCGCGTCAGTGGACAGCCCCGTATTTTGTATGAAGTGACCTTGCACTTTGGGTGTGCGAGCCTGTAAATAGCACAAAGACTATACAATTCATCAACATGAATCACTACCAATAAATCACAGGTGCATGTTCACTAGGCGACAGCGAAGACGATAACCCGTCTACTAATAGGCACCAGTGCAACACTGAATGGTTTTTATTAAAACCATCGAAATAATTTACTTTGATCGTTATTTCTGGTAGCTTGCAAACGTGAATAACGGAACGGAACGTTAGCTTTCAACCATTGAATGAGTCCGAGCGTTATTTGTAATGACCAAACCTCCTATTTCAGCGGAAATCTTCAACAGAGAGCCACTCGTGGAAAAAACAGATATACCAGTAGCAAAAATGCTATTATATATTAACACAAAGCCACCTTCAAAGGCTGAAATAAGTGGAGCATTGAATATATTGAAGAACACCAGAACCAGACGGCATACCACCGGAGGTTCTGAAGGCAGACCCGATAACAACAACAAATTTTACAAGATTTCCATCCCAAACACCAAGTTCCAGATGGCAAGTGGACAAGGAAGCCATTGGCTTATCGAGAGTCCAACAATTTTATCATTGATGTGTAGCCCGCCCTTATCAGATATCTGTCAATTCTGTTTTTAAACATATTCACACTACTAGCATTAACACAATCATTTGGCAGTTTGTTCCATTGATTTATCACCCTCTGTGAGAAAGAGTAATTTCTCATGTCCAAACTACACTGTTCCTTAACTAATGGTGCTTTGTGTCTTCTGGTTCTACTGCCTTCTTTAAGTTTGAAGAACATATTCCTGTCAACATCCCCATAACCATTCACTATTTTAGACACTTCTATTTGGTCTCCTCTTAGTCTCCTGGCCTCTAGTGTTGTCAAACCACATTGTAATAAGCGACTTTCATAACTAAGGTCTCTCAATACTGGAATCATTTTAGTTGCTCTTCTTTATATTCTTTCTAGCTTGTCTATGTCCTTCTTACGATACGGCCTCCATGCTTGTATATAATATTCAAAATGTGGCCTAACTATTGCTTTGTACAGGGGTACAATTAGCTGTTTCTCCTTATACGTGATAGTTCTCCTAATTAGCCCTAACATTTTATTTCCTTTCGAAGCAGCAATTCCACATTTCTCTGAAACCTTTATGTCAGCAGTAAATGTTACTACTAAGTCCTTTTCTTGTGTGGTTCTACCTAGTACAGCATCCCCCATTTTATATTCTTCGTCTGTGTTTCCATTTCCTATGTGTATGCATTTACACTTCCCATTTTTCTGACAATTTAACTAATTTATCTAGATCATCCTGTAAACTTTGTTTAGCTGTATCATTAGTAACCTCTGTCATCTGCAAATTCCAGTACTAGATATGTCATCTTCCAAATCATTTATGTATATTAAAAAACGGTATAGAGCCTAATACTAATCGCTGTGGTACCCCACTCAAAACAGATTTCCAGTTTGAAATCTCACCATCTACTATTACTCTCTGTCTTCTGTGTGTAAGCCACTTTTCTATCCAGTTGATTACATTATTATCTATAGGTAGGTATAGGTAACGAAGCAATATTATATATCGCTTCTCCTATTTCTGAAGATCTTGTTGAAGTGATCCTTGAAATATGCACATAACTGACTATACATTGTTTTCTCTAACACTTTTGAAATAGGAGGAGGAGGTTGAATATTTGTTTTAATAGTGATGGATCATCTTGAAAATAAGAATAATTTTGACAAAATTTAGTCTGTCATAAAATATGCATTTATTTATAACTTTAAAAGATTTAATAATATTTGCCATCCTAGCCAAAGGCCCATATGGCAAGTTGACTAGGAAGCGATTGGCTTATTGAGAGTCCAACAGTTCATCTACGTGTAACCCGCCCTTTCTTATTAGTAGGGTTAATGATTCAATGATGGCAGGTTCTATTATTTTCAACATGTTTGAAGAAATACCATCACAATCACAAACCATAAATGGTGACTATCCGATGAAATCACCACGTTATTGTTCAGTCGTAAAAAAATAATTTAGAGCCTCTTCCTTGATTAAATTTTTCGCGCGTTTCGTTTCAGAGTCATTTCGCAAAAAACCCGAACCTATCTAGTATCGACTGCGACTGTGGCCTAACTTGGGGGCAGTAGGACGAGCCTTAGATGGACCCTCGGAACAAGAATCCATTTTTAAAATAAATATTTGTGTATTATCGTTGCTGTACTACCGGGTATTAGAAAGAGGGTTAGAAGACATCGAATGGTTGTGTTAATGTTGGCGTTCTTGGGTGTTTAGAAATACTATTCCGTTTAACTGTTTTAAATGAGTTGTTGGTATATATATATATATATATATATATATATATATATATATATATATATATATATATATATATATATATATATATATATATATATATATATATATATATATATATATATATATATATATCGAGGATTCGCTTGAATGAAGTGAGTGACACTAGTTCAACTGGTCAAACAGTATATCATGATGACGATGACAGATACCAATAGCCATGCCACCCAATGAGCCGACATCAGAAGGTATCGTTATATATATATATATATATATATATATATATATATATATATATATATATATATATATATATATATATATATATATATATATATATATATATATATATATATATATAACGATACCTTTCGATGTCGGCTCATATATATATATATATATAATGTCACTCACTTCATTCAAGCGAATCCTCAGGCGAACTAGTTGACATGATTAACTGAGCCGCGTCATGCACGTTTCTGTCGTGAACCGTGCGTTTATCAGATTGGGCAGACTGGGTTCACTGCAGGTTACAAATTTACCCCCTGTGTGGGTCTTTTACTTATCCTGGCATAGACACCAGGTAGAAGGAGCCAACGGCCTTTAGTGTTTCTTCCGAAAGACATAAAATGTGGGGTGAATTAAGTTGCCTAAACTTCTAAACAGCAGCATGTGGAGTGGACTCACTCTCGCGTAGAACAATTATTAGTGTATGTGTTTGGTTCAGCCCTACACTGCAAATTAGTACCAAAACCCTCCACCCAACCTCACATCTAAGTTGATCGGTGTAACTTTGTATAATTTCATATTGTGTGTGGTGTGTGTGTGTGTGTGTGTGTGTGTGTGTGTGTGTGTGTGTGTGTGTGTGTGTGTGTGTGTGTGTGTGTGTGTGTGTGTGTGTGTGTGTGTGTGTGTGTTTTTGTGTATGTGTATATATATATATATATATATATATATATATATATATATATATATATATATATATATATATATACACACTTAATAATAACATATGTAACTGTTTTATGTGTCATCTAAATAAATGTTACACAGAAAAAGATCTCTGCGTTCGATAGACAAATAGTTTATTCACTATCACGTACAACACTGCCACCTAGCAGGTAAACGCGTACACGCACATAACGAATTCACGGATATAACGAACTCGTTAGCTACCCACCAAGTAGTTCGTTATAAGCGAGTTACACTGTATGTGTATTGTTTACATACATATATGTATATATATATATATATATATATATATATATATATATATATATATATATATATATATATATATATACATGTGTGTGTGTGTGTGTGTGCGTGCGTGCGTGAGTGCGTGCGTGCGTGCGTGCGTGCGTGCGTGCGTGCGTGCGTGCGTGCGTGCGTGCGTGCGTGCGTGCGTGCGTGCGTGCGTGCGTGCGTGCGTGCGTGCGTGCGTGCGTGCGTGCGTGCGTGCGTGCGTGCGTGCGTGCGTGCGTGCGTGCGTGCGTGCACCTTTCACAATAGTAATATGTTAAGCAGAACAACGTTTTGAAGACTTTGTCGACTGGGCACTAATATGGGCGGTAGATATTTGTGAATCGGTGCACAGTATGCTATTCCACATAAATACAATGGCTAGAGGCACTCCGTCCAAATTTACGTAAATTAACCCTTCCAACCGGCATTAGTTGGCAATGTTTCAGAAGCTGCCACTGCACAGCATCTCTATTTTGTCTAGGAATGTCTTAGGTGAATTTTCT
>BSQZ01000010.1:1000000-1017500 GCA_033239005.1 Lamellibrachia satsuma | reverse complement strand
GTGTGTGTGTGTGTGTGTGTGTGTGTGTGTGTGTGTGTGTGTGTGTGTGTGTGTGTGTGTGTGTGTGTGTGTGTGTGTGTGTGTGTGTGTGTGTGTGTGTGTGTGTGTGTGTGTGTGTGGTATGGTGTGTGGTGTGATATGGTGTGATATGTGGCGTGTGATATGGTATGTGCGTGCGAAATACGTATTATTCCCCAACTTGGAGTAAGCTATGATAAATAATAGCAGTTTGCACGTACAATGTCCTGGGCTGATGACATGGCAGCCATCCACGTTAACACGCAAACAACGGCGAGTATTGCGACCTTCATTCTGAGCAGGAGAAATATGCATTATTATTTTGTTATAATAAATGCCACTAAATATGTTATCACATTTTATTTATCTAATCCAGATTATTCCTTCATCTGATTTTATTAGTTTTGCTGCGAAAACGGTACATTTTGCTGTCATACCTGATCAACATGGTTTTTGTTAAATATGTTGACAACTATAACAAATAGCAGTGATTGCTATGCGGAATACACACAGGTGGCTGAGATCGCGAAAAAGACAACTTAACAGCGAGTTTAACATCAAACAATGTACGATACGTCTGGTGATTTTAATAAACAAGTATCGTTGTATCAATAAGCAACAACGATGTGACGACATAGTGCCAACATCGAAAATGAGGCTTTCGAAGATAAGGCACGCCCACAAATGTGTTTAATATAAACAACACCATGCACGTACCGGTCGACTATGTAACGAACAATATAACTCTGTTGAAAGTTGTGCATCCACAAACCGTCTGAGAGGTTTACATTACTTGTAGAGAGCGACATACGACGTCTTATTCCAGAAGTATTTTACTCACCTTGTGTTCTTCGTGTTTGTCTTAGACGAGGCTCTCTGTAGACTTTCAGACCCTGGAATGTAAAGAGAACCCACTCACTGGTCGTTTTATTATGTCGACCACGTGACTCTCGTTTGCGAACGTCAAGTCAACATACCTGTTTACCGGTAGGCAATAGTGGCTGCTTGGACGCGGGCGTTGTGTCTATGTGGGGGCGTGCCTGTGTTCACGTACGTTCGTACACGTACAAACATAATCTCAAATATCGAATAACTATCGAATAAATGTAGGTCAGCACAGTTTCATTGTTCAATTGTATTTCCTTTAAACTTACTTATTGTTCCATGCAGAAAATTGCACTTATCCTACGCTACTGATACACCCGGAACATGTTAAGTATATCACACTGCATAGAACACGTACACGTCGTCTAAGGTGCTCTGTCCGTTTATGTCGGGTACGAAATGGGCAAATTTAATGATCTATAATGTTCTATTATTATCACATTTTTTAAAGAAATACCATCACAAACACAGACCTAAAAGGTGACCATCCGATGAAATCACCAATTTATTGGTTCATTCGAAACAAAACCCTAATTTAGAGCTTCTTCCTTTATTAATTTTTTCGCGCTCCTCGTTTCCGGCTCATTTCGCAAAAACAATTTAACCTATCTAATATCGACTACGACTGTGGTCCAACTTGGGGGGTAGTGTGGTCCAACTTGGGGGGTAGTGGGACGAACCGTAGAGGGACCCTTGGAATAAGAATCCAATTTTTCTAAAATTAAAATTTATTTATTATCGTTGCTGTATTACGGGATATTAGAAGCAGGGTTAGAAGAGGGACATCGAATGGTTGTGTTACTGTTGGCGTTCTTGGGTCTTTATAAATACTATTCTTGGGTGTTTAGGTTTTTACTGCTCGAGTTAGAAGAGAACTTGCACTATTCCTTTTTTACTGTTTTAACTGAATTGTTGGTATATTCTGTTGTGAAGTATCAAATCATTCTCTTGTAGTTATTCCTCATATATATATATATATATATATATATATATATATATATATATATATATATATATATATATATATATATATATATATATATATATACACCTTTCGATGTCGGCTCATTGGGTGGCATGGCTGTTGGTACCCGTCATCATTGTGTATGTATCAATCCTTGAACCTGACTAATGTCTTCAGGCCATGCCCCCTGCGTGAACACAACATTGTACGGGGCAATATGATGGATGCAGGGCTGATTTATTATCCACTCTCACAGCATACGTGTTCTCCATTACACCGCGCATTAAATGTCTCGCATGATATACTGTTTGGCCAGTTCAACTAGTGTCACCCATTTCATTCAAACGAATCCTCAGGCGAAGTAGTTGACATGATTGACTGAGCCGCGTCGTGCACGCTTCTGTCGTGACCCGTGTGGTTGACAGATTGGGTTCACTGCAGGTGTCACATATGTGAGAGCTTTTACTTATCCTGGCATAGACCACATGTAGAAGGAACCAATGACTTTTAATGTTTCTTCCGAAAAGCAAATAAAATGTGGGGTGAATTAAGTCTAAACTTCAAACCAGCAGCATGTGACTTTGTACACTTTCATGTTATGTATACATGTGTATTGTTCACATACATGTGTATTGTTTACATGCATGTGTATTTTTTACATACATTTATATTGTTTACATATATGTGTATTTTTACATACACGTGTATTGTTTACATACATGTGTATTGTTTACATACATGTGTACTTTTTACATACATGTGTACTTTTTACATACATGTGTATTGTTTACATACATGTGTATTGTTTACATACATGTGTATTGTTTACATACATGTGTATTGTTTACATGCATGTGTATTTTTACATACATGTGTATTGTTTACATACATGTGTATTTTTACATACATTTGTATTGTTTACATACACGTGTATCTTTTACATACATGTGTACTTTTTACATACATGTGTATTGTTTACATACATGTGTATTGTTTACATACAAGTGTATCGTTCACAAACATTTTTACATACATGTGTACTTTTTACATGCATGTGTATTGTTTACATACGTGTGTATTGTTTATATCCACGTGTATTGTTTACATACATGTGTACCTTTTACATACATATGTATTTTTTACATACACGTGTATTGTTTACATACATGTGTACTTTTTACATACATATGTACTTTTTACATACACGTGTATTGTTTACATACATGTGTATTGTTTACATACATGTGTACTTTTTACATACTTGTGTACTTTTTACATACACGTGTATTGTTTACATACATGTGTATTGTTTACATACATGTGTAATTTTTACATACACTTGTATTCTTTATATACATGTGTATTTTTTACATACATGTGTATTGTTTACATACACTTGTATTGCTTACTTACACGAGTATTGTTTACATACAGGTGTATTGTTTACATACATGTGTATTGTTTACATACATGTGTACTTTTTACATACATATGTATTGTTTACATATACGTGTATTGTTTACATACACGTGTACTGTTTACATACATGTGTATTGTTTACATACACGTGTATTGTTTACATACACATGTATTATTTACATACACGTGTATTGTTTACATTAATATGTATTGTTTACATACACGTGTATTGTTTACATACATGTGTATTGTTTACATACATGTGTATTGTTTATTGTTTATTTATATATACACACACGCACACACGCACGCACGCTCACACACACACGCAGGAATGACATGTTACCCATTTTACATTGCCGTTGATGACGTTGTAAGGTGAGATGTCGTCTGCGTGTATTTGTTGTATTTTCAGTGCGTGACGCTGAACACGTGCATCTCTTCAGTATAGATCGTTTCGTTGTGCTTCGTGCGTCACAAAATGTATTTCTGGGAGTATGAGTGGTAGAACTAATGTGTGGGTCACGTGACACTCACTTTATCACCTTTGTTGTGCGCTTAGGAATCTACAGAACACATTCCGGGAGAATGACACAAACATTTATTTACCTGGTGGAAAAACCCACTTTTGAAGCTGACGTAGATTTATATTGCTATGTATGGAAACGGAGGAAATTGACGGACAATACGTTTGAAATAGCTCTAGTTTACGTTGATGGCACGGAAATTTATAACATGGATAGCAGCACCTATGTATGTATGTATGTACGTATGTATGTATGTATGTATGTATATGTGTGTGTGTGTGTGCGTGCGTGCGTGCGTGCGTGCGTGCGTGCGTGCGAGCGTGCGTGCGTGCGAGCGTGCGTGCATGCGTGCGTGTGTGTGTATGTGTGTATGAGGTGTGACGACAGTACTGAACTTTCATAAAAAATCGATGAAAGTAATTTAATAAGTTCATAACTTTACACTTGTGCCCGATGTACTGTTGTCGAACTGTCAGAAGCTCATAATGGCCGTCCCGCTGATATATGGTTCCAATCTGTTCGGCTTTATTTTCCCATTTCGTGCACTTCCTAGCTTATCAAATAACTTTGGAATGTTCTGGTCGATGTGATCGTCTGTTGTTTTGTAGTTGAACCGATTGTCCACGCCACCAGCGCCCGAAAATCTTCTTCTTCCATTTGTTGTAGACTGAGTCAATATGTATGCAACAGATCCGTCATAATAGAGGTTATCTAATATAACCCGTGGCGCCTCTGGTGCATAATAGCCACTAGTATAACGGTGAATTCCAAACTCCCCACCAGTGGCGCCACTAGCTATTTCATCTTTCGGGGAGTGAATTTGCTTGCAATTGCCGACGGACATACGACGCGTAATTTATACTTTAAATTGGACAACAACAAGAACGCACATAGTTTACGAGTTATTGTGTCGGCAAAGAATACATCGTACCAACAACGTACTGTACTCTTACCAACAACGTACTGTACTCTTACCAACAACGTACTGTACTCTTACCAACAATACTGTTTACTGATATCTATAATATAAAGTAGTTTGTGACGTTAGAATCATTTGGAACACAACTGATTATTGTATCGGTGCACGACCAAACAATTGTGGCATTCTTGTCGTTATATAAACGGTAATGTCAGCCACTTATATAATGGATGTATATATACCACATATAATCGTAAACGACTTGTCCTTTTCCTCTGATATAAATTCTTATTGTCAAACCTTCTGAAACATCAATAGTAACATAAACCATAAACATTTGACGGAACATTTTATTTTGACTTTGTTGCCATCTAGCGATTAAACGTGTCTTATTCCGGGTCCCACTACAGAACATGCTTTCGATTATGAAATCATAACTTCACAACTGCAACCCCGTTTGGAGTAGAGCATATTGTTTGAATGTGTAATAATTTGACAAAATATTCAACAATAAAACCTTCTAGTCAAACGTCAAGCCATTCTAATTGCATATTTAGTTGCATGTTACATTGTAATTTTATGAACGCATATGCTGTCACTAACAAATGCTTGACTAATATTTAAAACGTATGATATGCAAGTGCATCATGGGATGATGATGACAGTAGATGACAGCCATTTCAATGCTTTTGAGTGTTTTGTAGAGTTTGAGCGAATAAGACGCAGCAGAATAACAACTCTGGAACTAGACAAACCCAACTGCATACAAAACATTACTTTGGAGTTGAGTTTGATATGCAGTTTGAATTTAATACAAATTATTGTTTCATCATATTAAAAATACAATAACTCAAACCGACTACTTCTAAAATGCCCATATTCTAGTCTACATTGCTCATATATCTCCGATCTCGGTCATTCTACTGATGGGTCCGCTTTCTCTCTACAGCGGCTCGACTCAGATGCACTGAAGCATTTAGCCTTCACCTTTCTTACGATCTAATCATTCACAACGTGACACCACACCAGTGTTCTCCAAGAGTCAGTGGTCATTTAGAACACTGCATGACACTAAAAACATGTCAATCTTGGTCTTCTTGACACCCTTACAAAATAGGTCGCTAGTTTCCCCACATCCTCCGGCTCGAAGCGACGTCGGAATCCTCCAGGCCACATATGTGGGTTATGTAATAGTTGTCCCTCATTATCGTTTTTTGAACTTCATTCTAGACACGTATGTTGACCATGTCAAATAAGATTCTTTAATCATGTATCTAACTGGCTGAGGAGATTGCCTTCGGTTGTCAGCTGTAATTGCTCTGGTGAATTACGAGCTATGGCTTGTTTTCATGAGCGATGTGTTCATGTAGTGTTCATGAGCGATGTGTTCGTGGATATAAAGACACGAGGACGAATGACCTGAGAAAGCAGATACGATTAAATATCCAGGCCGTAGGAAAAGGGGGAAGACCACAATTGCGATGTGAGGACTGCGGAAAGAGGGATGTTTGAACGGCAGAGGAGGATGACAAATGGAGGAAGAAGGCTGCTGATAGGGAGAAGTGGACAGAGGTAATAGACGAGGGAGTGCTGCAATACGTGAACTAGCCTCATACCTGTATAAAGGGAGCAACAAGATAGACCATTAATGAAGACAAACGTCATCCCTCCGACATCGATCCCTCTGGCACCACCTTTGCTTTCTGGACACACGTACAATGATCTGCGGATCATATATCCCTTCTAATGTAGTCAAATGTTGTTGAAAACATAGGCTTAATCACAGTATTTCGGCAATGTATTTACTGTTCCATCATGCAAAACTGATCGATAGAGGACACTATAAATGTTGCGTCGGCCATTATGAAACTCAGCCGATGAATGATGCCGAAATGTCATGATGGTCCACGGACTGAGTAATGTATTCATAACCAGATGGTTTGTGTGATAAAACGTACTGCAGCATTTTGAGAACGCGGGAGGTTTGGCCACGTTTGCCTTGATAATTCATCATATAATAAATAAATAAATAAATAAATATATATATATATATATATATATATATATCTCCTGAAGCGTTTCATTTCAAATGCCTGTCTATGCGGTCAGAGTGCAGCCCTGACACAAATACAGGAGGATGTCTACAGCGCGTGTTCTGTAGAGCGTAAGCTTCGTTAAGACGCTGACCAGAAGGTTGAATTCTTCGTGTTGGGGAAGAATCCTCCCCGGGCTACACTATTCTCAGTCGAAGTGGATGCTGCAAGTGGGTTACCTTGCGGATGTCTTTGCTGATATCAACAACTTGACACTTCACTGTAAGGTGGTGATCAGAGAATATTTGGGCGATCAGAGAAGCTGGCAGCATTCAAGGGTAAATTGAAGCTGTGGAAGACGACAATGGCAGAAGGAAAGACTGCTCCTTTCTCAGTCCTGAGTTTGCTTCTGGGGATGAAGTAGGTTCATTTGTCGACATCCAAAATATCATCGTGGAGCAGTTGGCGTAACTAATCGTAGAATTGTATCAATGTATCCCCAGCAAGGTGTCACTATATCCTCGGCAATGTGTCACTGTACCCCGGGCAATGTCTCCAAATACAGCTGGGTGCGGAATCCATTCAATGACGACGTGGAAGATATGTCGGAGGAAATGTCAAGCATCAAGATTTAACAAGATTGCCATCCAAGGCAAATGCCCAGAGGGCAAGCGGACACGGACACCATGGGCTTATCGAGAGTGTTTAATCTATGCCTTGTCTCTGAGGTTGTTAAACCACATTCCTTCAGTCGTTCTTCATAACTAAGGTATCACGGTTCTGGAATCATTTTAGTTGCTCTCCTCCGTATTATTTCAAGCGTGTATATATATATATATATATATATATATATATATATATATATATCTAAAATCTATATATATATATATATATATATATATATATATATATATATATATATATATATATATATATATATATATATATATCCTTCTTACGATATTGTCTCCAAGCTGGTGTACAGTACTCTAAATGAGGCCTAACTGTTGTTTTATTTTATACAGAGGTATAGTTACATGTTTTCCTTGTATGTTATATCTCTCCTAATCAACCCAGTACTTTTTGTTATTCGTAATTTCTTTACTTTTACAGTAGTACCTAGAACAGTATCTCCCACATTACATCCAAGTTCCTGTAGGCATTTACATTTCCGAAAATTGAACAACATCTGCCATTTTTCAGACCATTTAGCTAATTTGTCTAGATCGTTTTGTAAATGTTGTTTATCACCATCAATATTAACTTTTCTAAACACTTTTGTCTCATACACACATTTGAGTACGTTACTTGTTATATTGTTGTCCAAGTCATTGATATATATTATGAATAATAAAGGTCCTAATACTGATCCTTGTGGTTCCCCACTAAAAAATGTTCCAGTTTGAAACCTCTCCATCTACTACAACACGCTCTCTTCTGTCAGTCAACCATTGTTCTATTCAGTCGATTATGCCATCCATGATACCATGGGCTTTTAATTTAAGTGGTAGTCTTTGATGTGGGACTTTGTCAAAAGCTTTCTGAAAACCTAAGTGTATAATATCTACTGGTGGTGATCCCTCGTCTATCTACTTAGTGATTTCTTCCAGAAAAACATAACATATATATTAAGCATGACATCGCTTTTAGGAATCCATGTTGAGATGGATTTTATCCTAATAAGGAAGTCCATCATATGGCCTTTAATTAACCTTTCTAATAATTTACAAATCACTTACGTTAAACTCACTGGCCTGTAATTCTCTGACTTATTTCTCGAACCCTGTATAAATAACGGTATGATGTTTGTTCCTTTCCACTCAAAAGGAACCACTCCCATTTTTAATGACAAGTTGAACACTCTTGCAAGTGGTATACTAATTTGTTCCTGTTTCAACTAGTAGTTTTGGAGGAGTTTCATCCATACTATTGTATGCACTGAACACTTGAAATGTTGATAGCACCGAGTAACACACAAACAACGAACCAACGTCAACAACATCGTTAATAAAGTCAAGCAAAGAAGATGAAGATGACTGGGAGATGTTTCCCGTGCTGAGTTGCTTAGTCCTTGCTATTTCGTGAATACTGTTGCTGTGTGTTTTTCACCTTTTTATTCTCCAGCTGCAACAAGTACTGCTTTTCGGTGAGGCTGTGACATATGTCGACAGAGGGACGTTTGCGATGATTATGCCGCAGAACTCGACGCGCAGTATCTATTTCGCTCTGCATTGTGAAGTTGGAAAGCTGAGGATTTGGTCTTCTTTGTTAGTTCGGTTGTAGCTGACGGAAGTAGAATTCCATTTTCTTCACGTCGGCGTTGAGAATGACCTGGCCTTCTGGCAGTGTTGGATGCTTAGGCGGCAAGTACCATGTCGTCTGCATGTCGTCTTGCTGCTTGTTGCCGGTGTATCATGTGAAGGTTGAAGACGGTCGGTGCTAGTTAGTGGTAGTCCATGTGAAGGTTGAAGCCGGTCGGTGTTAGTGGTGGTAGTCCATGTGAAGGATGAAGACGGTCGGTGCTAGTGGTGGTAGTCCATGTGAAGGATGCAGAAGACGGTCGGTGCTAGGTGGTGGTAGTCCATGTGAAGGATGAAGACGGTCGGTGCTAGTGGTGGTAGTCCATGTGAAGGATGAAGACGGTCGGTGCTAGTGGTGGTAGTCCATGTGAAGGATGAAGACGGTCGGTGCTAGTTGTGGTAGTCCATGTGAAGGGATGAAGACGGTCGGTGCTAGTGGTGGTGAGTCCATGTGAAGGATGAAGACGGTCGGTGCTAAGTTGTGGTAGTCTATGTGAAGGATGAAGACGGTCGGTGCTAGTGGTGGTAGTCCATGTGAAGGATGAAGACGGTCGGTGTTAGTGGTGGTAGTCCATGTGAAGGTGCTGGAAGATTTGGTCGGTGCTAGTTGTGGTAGTCTGCGTGAAGGCTGAAGACGGTCGGTGCTAGTTGTGGTAGTCCATGTGAAGGTTGAAGACGGTCGGTGCTAGTTGTGGTAGTCTATGAAGGTTGAAGACGGTCGGTGCTAGTGGTGGTAGTCCATGTGAAGGGATGAAGACGGTCGGTGCTAGTGGTGGTAGTCCATGTGAAGGATGAAGACGGTCGGTGCTAGTGGTGGTAGTCCATGTGAAGGATGAAGACGGTCGGTGCTAGTTGTGGTAGTCCATGTGAAGGATGAAGACGGTCGGTGCTTAGTGGTGGTAGTCCATGTGAAGGATGAAGACGGTCGGTGTTAGTGGTGGTAGTCCATGTGAAGGATGAAGACGGTCGGTGCTAGTTGTGTTAGTTCTATGTGAAGGATGAAGACGGTCGGTGCTAGCTGTGGTAGTCTATGTGAAGGTTGAAGACGGTCGGTGCTAGTGGTGGTAGTCCATGTGAAGGTTGAAGACGGTCGGTGTTAGTGGTGGTAGTCTATGTGAAGGATGAAGACGGTCGGTGCTAGTTGTGGTAGTCTGCGTGGAAGGATGAAGACGGTCGGTGCTAGTGGTGGTATCCATGTGAAGGATGAAGACGGTCGGTGTTAGTGGTGGTAGTCCATGTGAAGGTTGAAGACGGTCGGTGCTAGTTGTGGTAGTCCATGTGAAGGATGAAGACGGTCGGTGTTAGTGGTGGTAGTCCATGCGAAGGTGCTGAAGACGGTCGGTGTTAGTGGTGGTAGTCCATGAAGGTTGAAGACGGTCGGTGCTGGGGGTGGTGGTAGTGCATGTGGTTGGTTGAAGACGGTCGGTGCTAGTTGTGGTAGTCCATGTGAAGGATGAAGACGGTCGGTGCTAGTTGTGGTAGTCCATGAAGGATGAAGACGGTCGGTGCTAGGTGGTGGTAGTCCACTTTGTAGGGTCCGTGGGCGACTCTTTTGTTGTCCGAGGTAGTTTCGGAACTGGCAGTCAATAACCATAATTATATGCGATAAGGCGTAACTCGGTTTTTGCATTTGGTGGCAGTGGCGAGCTTATGGAGCAGAACCGTCGGTGCCTTAACCCTAACCATGCTCGAGCGGGGAGTCCTTCTGGCACTCGTGATATAACTTTCTTCATATTCTCTTTGACAGCGATGGGTATTGTCTATGTATTGTCTGTGTATTGTCTGTGTATTGTCTGTGTATTTTCTGTGTATTGGCTGTGTATTGTTCTGTTACCTGTTTTTTATAACAACGAACGCGCAGTAATCACTTGTATTTCATTGTTATCATATTTTCTCCATAGATGGCGCCACCGTTGGACTGTAGCTCATCTTATATACACCAGGTGGCTCACTCCAATCAAATATCCTGCCTATGCGCTCTACAATCGCCATGTTTCTTATCTAAAGGAGACAACGCGTTGTCAGTAAACAGTTCATATGTCAGTTGTTGCAATGCCAATGTACAGAATGTCTACCAAGGAATCTGCAGCAAACCATGGCTTACATTATTTATAGCACCAAGTAAAAACGTGCATCTAAGTGTTAGACTAGCAGTTACCGCCTATATTAATTCCAACGTCTTTTTCCCAAAATCGGGTTAATTGTCAGCATGCTATGGAAATAAGCAATATCTAGGTATACTTTATATCGGTATATTAAACAACTATGGTATAATGCTATTTTATTGACTGAACGCAGCCAACAAAATCAGTGTTTAATCAAAGTTCTGATCTCAGGTCAGTCAGCGCCTTATGAGCATGCGTGTGTGCGTGCGTGCCAGCGTGCGTACGTGTGCATGCGCGAGTGTGTGCGCGCACGCGCGTATGTACGACATGTTTTTGTGTGTTTCCATTATAACAATGTGTGTGAGATGCTTATTATTTGGATTTCATAATAATCAACTTAGATTCAAGCTAGCTAGTTTCAAAGCACGGGAATATTATTGAAAAGCCAGTTCCACTGAGATTTCGACCACTGGCCAATCCTAGCCACTGGTAACTTCTATTCTATTCACTAGCCTATAGTTACAATAATTTCAAACAATGGTGTTAATTCGGTCAGAAAACATATACGTCTAATGTATAAAGATTTTGGTAAGATTAGCACGCTTTATTTATCACCGCAGTAGGAAATATTATCCTTTAACGAATTACATGAAATAATGTGCTTTGAAGTAGATAATCCCACTCTTTTATTGTAAATAAAAGAGTGGAATATTTTTATTGCAAAACAAAGAGTGTTATTCACAAATGATGCTTCTGACTAGAATACTTTATTAACCACTGCACATGCAATACAACCCCTTCTCTGTCTCTCTCTCTGTCTCTCTCTGTCTCTCTGTCTCTCTGTCTCTGTCCCTGTCTCCCCTCTCTCTCTCTCTCTCTCCTCTCTCTCTCTCTCTCTCTCTCTCTCTCTCTCTCTCTCTCTCTCTCTCTCTCTCTCTCTCTCTCTCTCTCTCTCTCTCTCTCTCTCTCTCTCTCTCTCTCTCTCTCTCTCTCTCTCTCTCTCTCTCTCTCTCTCTCTCTCTCTCTCTCTCTCTCCTTCCTTTATATCCCTTCTCTACCTGAGGACCTCCCATATTAGGCCAGCCAACCTGTCTCTCTATTCTCCAGCGTTAGTCGTCGCCTTGATTTTCCTTATTTTTCAACCCTCCATCCCCAGCCAAGGTTTACGAATGTAGCGGGACACTGACCAGTGTCTGCGTCACTGCTCGGTCTGATGTTTTAGCAATGATTATCCCCCTTTTTCAATGGGAATTGATGCCCCAAGGAGCGTGGATAAACTGACTCTGACGGCTGTCGTGTCCTTTCCCGGGGATTCTAGAAAAGGTCCACGGTTGATTTTATGTCCAGGCCAAGTGTGGCTGGTATCCTGCAAGAGGGTTAGCATTTACCTGTATTTTGTGTTTAGTACTTTCAACCCGTATAATAAACTATCCATGTCTTTTACTCAATGTCCTACAATGTCCTTAAGCACGCTGTTTAACAATTAATCTGTTTTAGCTGAAGGTAGATGCCGAGGTGCTCGAGCAAACACAAATGAGACGCCCATCCATACCATATACATCACTATAGTCCATTAACCCGTGGGGCCACTAAATCACTGAGGCCCCATAATCGTAAAAAATTCTTCTTAACCGGGATTCCGTAGCCGTAAGTGCTATACTAATGTAGGTATTTGTACAAGCTCTTTGTTTCCATTGGCGCAGTTTGCGCGTCAGTGGACAGCCCCGTATTTTGTATGAAGTGACCTTGCACTTTGGGTGTGCGAGCCTGTAAATAGCACAAAGACTATACAATTCATCAACATGAATCACTACATCAATAAATCACAGGTGCATGTTCACTAGGCGACAGCGAAGACGATAACCCGTCTACTAATAGGCACCAGTGCAACACTGAATGGTTCTTATTAAAAAATCGAAATAATTTACTTTGATCGTTATTTCTGGTAGCTTGCAAACGTGAATAACGGAACGGAACGTTAGCTTTCAACCATTGAATGAGTCCGAGCGTTATTTTTAGTAATGACCAAACCTCCTATTTCAGCGGAAATCTTCAACAGAGAGCCACTGTGGAAAAAACAGATATGCTCAGTAGCAAAAATGCTATTATATATTAACACAAAGCCACCTTCAAAGGCTGAAATAAGTGGAGCACTTGAATATATTGAAGAACACCAGAACCAGACGGCATACCACACCGGAGGTTCTGAAGGCAGACCTGATAACAACAACAAATTTTACAAGATTTCCATCCCAAACACCAAGTTCCAGATGGCAGTGGACAAGGAAGCCATTGGCTTATCGAGAGTCCAACAATTTTATCATTGATGTGTAGCCCGCCCTTATCAGATATCTGTCAATTCTGTTTTTAAACATATTCACACTACTAGCATTAACACAATCATTTGGCAGTTTGTTCCATTCATTTATCACCCTGTGAGAAAGAGTACTTTCTCATGTCCAAAACTACACTGTTCCTAACTAAATGGTGCTTTGTGTCTTCTGGTTCTACTGCCTTCTTTAAGTTTGAAGAACATATTCCTGCCAACATCCTCATAACCATTCACTATTTTAGACACTTCATTTGGTCTCCCCTTAGTCTCCTGGCCTCTAGTGTTGTCAAACCACATTGTAATAAGCGACTTTCATAACTAAGGTCCCTCACTGGAATCATTTTATTGCTCTTCTTTATATTCTTTCTAGCTTGTCTATGTCCTTCTTACGATACGGCCTCCATGCTTGTGATATAATATTCAAAATGTGGCTCTAACTATTGCTTTGTACAAGGGCACAATTAGCTGTTTCTCCTTATACGTGATAGTTCTCCCAATTAGCCCTAACATTTTATTTCCCTTTCGAAGCAGCAATTCCACATTTCTTCTTGAAACCTTTATGTCAGCAGTAAATGTTACTACTAAGTCCTTTTCTTGTGTGGTTCTACCTAGTACAGCATCCCCATTTTATATTCTTCGTCTGTGTTTCCATTTCCTATGTGTATGCATTTACACTTCCCATTTTTCTGACAATTTAACTAATTTATCTAGATCATCCTGTAAACTTTGTTTAGCTGTATCATTAGTAACCTCTGTCATCTGCAAATTCCAGTACTAGATATGTCATCTTCCCAAATCATTATGTATATTAAAAACGGTATAGAGCCTAATACTAATCGCTGTGGTACCCCACTCAAAACAGATTTCCAGTTTGAAATCTCACCATCTACTATTACTCTCTGTCTTCTGTGTGTGTAAGCCACTTTTCTATCCAGTTGATTACATTATTATCTATAGGTAGGTATAGGTAACGAAGCAATATTATATATCGCTTCTCCTATTTCTGAAGATCTGTTGAAGTGATCCTTGAAATATGCACATAACTGACTATACATTGTTTTCTAACACTTTTGAAATAGGAGGAGGAGGTTGAATATTTGTTTTAATAGTGATGGATCATCTTGAAAATAAGAATAATTTTGACAAAATTTAGTCTGTCATAAAATATGCATTTATTTATAACTTTAAAAGATTTAATAATATTTGCCATCCTAGCCAAAGGCCCATATGGCAAGTTGACTAGGAAGCGATTGGCTTATTGGAGAGTCCAACAGTTCATCTACGTGTAACCCGCCCTTTCTTATTAGTAGGGTTAATGATTCAATGATGGCAGGTTCTATTATTTTCAACATGTTTGAAGAAATACCATCACAATCACAAACCATAAATGGTGACTATCCGATGAAATCACCCACGTTATTGTTCAGTCGTAAAAAATAATTTAGAGCCTCTTCCTTGATTAAATTTTTTTCGCGCGTTTCGTTTCAGAGTCATTTCGCAAAAACCCGAACCTATCTAGTATCGACTGCGACTGTGGCCTAACTTAGGGAGCAGTAGACGAGCCTTAGATGGACCCTCGGAACAAGAATCCATTTTAAAATAAATATTTGTGTATTATCGTTGCTGTACTACCGGGTATTAGAAAGAGGGTTAGAAGACATCGAATGGTTGTGTTAATGTTGGCGTTCTTGGGTGTTTAGAAATACTATTCCGTTTAACTGTTTTAAATGAGTTGTTGGTATATATATATATATATATATATATATATATATATATATATATATATATATATATATATATATATATATATATATATATATATATATATATATATATATATATATATATATATATATCGAGGATTCGCTTGAATGAAGTGAGTGACACTAGTTCAACTGGTCAAACAGTATATCATGATGACGATGACAGATACCAATAGCCATGCGTTACCCGAATGAGCCGACATCGAAAGGTATCGTTATATATATATATATATATATATATATATATATATATATATATATATATATATATATATATATATATATATATATATATATATATATATATATATATATATATATAACGATACCTTCGATGTCAAATGGCTCATATATATATATATATATAATGTCACTCACTTCATTCAAGCGAATCCTCAGGCGAACTAGTTGACATGATTAACTCGAGCCGCGCCATGCACGTTTCTGTCGTGACCCGTTTGTTTATCAGATTGGGCAGACTGGGTTCACTGCAGGTTACAAATTTACCCCCTGTATGGGGTATTTTTACTTATCCTGGCATAGACACCAGGTAGAAGGAGACAACGGCTTCTTAGTGTTTCTTCCGAAAGACATAAAATGTGGGGTGAATTAAGTTGCCTAAACTTCTAAACAGCAGCATGTGGAGTGGACTCACTCGCGTAGAACAATTATTAGTGTATGTGTTTGGTTCAGCCCTACACTGCAAAAATTAGTACTAAAACCTCCACCCGACCTCACATCTAAGTTGATCGGTGTAACTTTGTATAATTTCATATTGTGTGTGGTGTGTGTGTGTGTGTGTGTGTGTGTGTGTGTGTGTGTGTGTGTGTGTGTGTGTGTGTGTGTGTGTGTGTGTGTGTGTGTGTGTGTGTGTGTGTGTGGTTTGTGTGTATGTGTATATATATATATATATATATATATATATATATATATATATATATATATATATATATATATATACACACTTAATAATAACATATGTAACTGTTTTATGTGTCATCTAAATAAATGTTACACAGAAAAAGATCTCTGCGTTCGATAGACAAATAGTTTATTCACTATCACGTACAACACTGCCACCTAGCAGGTAAACGCGTACACGCACATAACGAATTCACGGATATAACGAACTCGTTAGCTACCCACCAAGTAGTTCGTTATAAGCGAGTTACACTGTATGTGTATTGTTTACATACATATATATATATATATATATATATATATATATATATATATATATATATATATATATATATATATATATATATATATACATGTGTGTTTGTGTGTGCGTGCGTGCGTGCGTGAGTGCGCAGCGTGCGTGCGTGTGAGTGAGTGCATGCGTGCGTGCGTGCGTGCATGCGTGCGTGCGTGCGTGCGTGCGTGCGTGCGTGCGTGCGTGCGTGCGTGCGTGCGTGCGTGCGTGCGTGCGTGCGTGCGTGCGTGCGTGCGTGCGTGCACCTTCACAATAGTAATATGTTACAGAACAACGTTTTGAAGACTTTTGTCGACTGGGCACTAATATGGGCGGTAGATATTTGTGAATCGGTGCACAGTATGCTATTCCACATAAATACAATGGCTAGAGGCACTCCGTCCAAATTTACGTAAATTAACCCTTCCAACCGGCATTAGTTGGCAATGTTTCAGAAGCTGCCACTGCACAGCATCTTCTATTTTGTCTAGGAATGTCTTAGGTGAATTTTTCTCACTTGCTGAAATCTCCGAAGGTAATTTTGTTTGCATCTTTACTCACATCGCAATTATTACGGATTGTTCCGCAAAAGGATTTTGCACATTCAACTCAGATCCACGTTCCTTCAAGTAACGAGGGCGGGCCATAATCCAATTAATTTCTAGCAGTATTCGAAGAACCTTTCTCGTGTTGCTAAAATCTTCTCCTCGTTTGAATTAGCCCATCGAGATTTAGGTTCTTTTTGATGTTCAATTCTGTGGTGTGAGTACATTACGTTATATATTCAGTTCTTTGGTGTGTGAGTGTATTAAGTTATATGCTTTTAATAAAAAGAGTTTGTACTATTGTTGAAATCATCAAAAGAACCGGACTTGATTTTTAGATCGGGTAACTTGCAAAAGAATATATAGTCTTATATAATAATATATAAAGCCGGCTCAATGTTTTCCTTTTTCACTTAATTTTGACTGGAACCGGTCAAATTTAATTTACTAGTTTGTCCGATCATTTCACTGAAACTAAATAACACTTTTTTCCAA
>BSQZ01000010.1:977500-992500 GCA_033239005.1 Lamellibrachia satsuma | reverse complement strand
TCCAGGCCATATATGTGGGTTATGTAATAGTTGTCCCTCATTATCGTTTTTTGAACTTCATTCTAGACACGTATGTTGACCATGTCAAATAAGATTCTTTAATCATGTATCTAACTGGCTGAGGAGATTGCCTTCGGTTGTCAGCTGTAATTGCTCTGGTGAATTACGAGCTATGGCTTGTTTTCATGAGCGATGTGTTCATGTAGTGTTCATGAGCGATGTGTTCGTGGATATAAAGACACGAGGACGAATGACCTGAGAAAGCAGATACGATTAAATATCCAGGCCGTAGGAAAAGGGGGAAGACCGCAATTGTGATGTGAGGACTGCGGAAAGAGAGATGTTTGAACGGCAGAGGAGGATGACAAATGGAGGAAGAAGGCTGCTGATAGGGAGAAGTGGACAGAGGTAATAGACGAGGGAGTGCTGCAATACGTGAACTAGCCTCATACCTGTATAAAGGGAGCAACAAGATAGACCATTAATGAAGACAAACGTCATCCCTCCGACATCGATCCCTCTGGCACCACCTTTGCTTTCTGGACACACGTACAATGATCTGCGGATCATATATCCCTTCTAATGTAGTCAAATGTTGTTGAAAACATAGGCTTAATCACAGTATTTCGGCAATGTATTTACTGTTCCATCATGCAAAACTGATCGATAGAGGACACTATAAATGTTGCGTCGGTTATTATGAAACTCAGCCGATGAATGATGCCGAAATGTCATGATGGTCCACGGACTGAGTAATGTATTCATAACCAGATGGTTTGTGTGATAAAACGTACTGCAGCATTTTGAGAACGCGGGAGGTTTGGCCACGTTTGCCTTGATAATTCATCATATAATAAATAAATAAATAAATAAATATATATATATATATATATATATATATATATATATATATATATATATATATATATATATATATATATATCTATTATATATATATATATATATATATATATATATATATATATATATATATATATATATATATATATATATATATATATATATATATATATATATATATATATATATATATATATATATATATATTGGTATCTCTGAAGCGTTTCATTTCAAATGCCTGTCTATGCGGTCAGAGTGCAGCCCTGACACAAATACAGGAGGATGTCTACAGCGCGTGTTCTGTAGAGCGTAAGCTTCGTTAAGACGCTGACCAGAAGGTTGAATTCTTCGTGTTGGGGAAGAATCCTCCCCGGGCTACACTATTCTCAGTCGAAGTGGATGCTGCAAGTGGGTTACCTTGCGGATGTCTTTGCTGATATCAACAACTTGACACTTCACTGTAAGGTCGTGATCAGAGAATATTTGGGCGATCAGAGAAGCTGGCAGCATTCAAGGGTAAATTGAAGCTGTGGAAGACGACAATGGCAGAAGGAAAGACTGCTCCTTTCTCAGTCCCGAGTTTGCTTCTGGGGATGAAGTAGGTTCATTTGTCGACATCCAAAATATCATCGTGGAGCAGTTGGCGTAACTAATCGTAGAATTGTATCAATATATCCCCAGCAAGGTGTCACTATATCCTCGGCAATGTGTCACTGTATCCCGGGCAATGTATCACTATATCCCCGGCAATGTCTCCAAATACAGCTGGGTGCGGAATCCATTCAATGACGACGTGGAAGATATGTCGGAGGAAATGTCAAGCATCAAGATTTAACAAGATTGCCATCCAAGGCAAATGCCCAGAGGGCAAGCGGACACGGACACCATGGGCTTATCGAGAGTGTTTAATCTATGCCTTGTCTCTGAGGTTGTTAAACCACATTCCTTCAGTCGTTCTTCATAACTAAGGTATCACGGTTCTGGAATCATTTTAGTTGCTCTCCTCCGTATTATTTCAAGCGTGTATATATATATATATATATATATATATACATATATATATATATCTATCTAACATCTGCCATATATATATATATATATATATATATATATATATATATATATATATATATATATATATATATATATATATCCTTCTTACGATATTGTCTCCAAGCTGGTGTACAGTACTCTAAATGAGGCCTAACTGTTGTTTTATTTTATACAGAGGTATAGTTACTTGTTTTCCTTGTATGTTATATCTCTCCTAATCAACCCAGTACTTTTTGTTATTCGTAATTTCTTTACTTTTACAGTAGTACCTAGAACAGTATCTCCCACATTATAGTTTACATCCAAGTTCCTGTAGGCATTTACATTTCCGAAAATTGAACAACATCTGCCATTTTTCAGACCATTTAGCTAATTTGTCTAGATCGTTTTGTAAATGTTGTTTATCACCATCAATATTAACTTTTCTAAACACTTTTGTCTCATACACACATTTGAGTACGTTACTTGTTATATTGTTGTCCAAGTCATTGATATATATTATGAATAATAAAGGTCCTAATACTGATCCTTGTGGTTCCCCACTAAAAAAATGTTCCAGTTTGAAACCTCTCCATCTACTACAACACGCTCTCTTCTGTCAGTCAACCATTGTTCTATTCAGTCGATTATGCCATCCATGATACCATGGGCTTTTAATTTAAGTGGTAGTCTTTGATGTGGGACTTTGTCAAAAGCTTTCTGAAAACCTAAGTGTATAATATCTACTGGTGGTGATCCCTCGTCTATCTACTTAGTGATTTCTTCCAGAAAAACATAACATATATATTAAGCATGACATCGCTTTTAGGAATCCATGTTGAGATGGATTTTATCCTAATAAGGAAGTCCATCATATGGCCTTTAATTAACCTTTCTAATAATTTACAAATCACTTACGTTAAACTCACTGGCCTGTAATTCTCTGACTTATTTCTCGAACCCTGTATAAATAACGGTATGATGTTTGTTCCTTTCAACTCAAAAGGAACCACTCCCATTTTTAATGACAAGTTGAACACTCTTGCAAGTGGTATACTAATTTGTTCCTGTTTCAACTAGTAGTTTTGGAGGAGTTTCATTCATACTATTGTATGCACTGAACACTTGAAATGTTGATAGCACCGAGTAACACACAAACAACGAACCAACGTCAACAACATCGTTAATAAAGTCAAGCAAAGAAGATGAAGATGACTGGGAGATGTTTCCCCGTGGATACGAATAGCCTTCCACACTGACTGATCCTAACTATTTCCCTCAAGCCAAAGGAAGGACGCCGAGTTTCGTGACAGCCCACGACAAACACGCTGTGACTGGTTGGAGAATGCAACGTGATCGTGTCGTCTGCACGAACTACGTGGTTTGGCGTGGGTCAGACATTATCTACGGCGTGGGTCAGACATTATTTACGGCGTGGGTCAGACACGCCTCCTACACTCACACATTGGTTGGCTCTTTGATATGCCTCATGGAGCAGTCTTCGCATTCCCTTTTAGCATGTCGATGTCTTGGTCTTCTGTGTATAGTGCTGCATAGCAACACTTTGATCCAAGTAACTATGAATCTCGTGTTCACTATTATTTGTATGGATGTAACATGCGTGTGTTTTATTAATGGTGTGGGTCGGACTACCCGAGTTGGTCGAGTACGTCACAGAAAGCGTGGCAGAGTTGTTGTTGTGGTTTTGTTACACCCCATATGTGTGTCATTGTGGCTGTGTTACACTACATATGTGTGTCATTGTGGCTGTGTTACACCACATATGTGTGTCATTGTGGCTGTGTTACACCACATATGTGTGTCATTGTGGCTGTGTTACACCACATATGTGTGTCATTGTGGCTGTGTTACACCACATATGTGTGTCATTGTGGCTGTGTTACACCACATATGTGTGTCATTGTGGCTGTGTTACACCACATATGTGTGTCATTGTGGCTGTGTTACACCCCATATGTGTGTCGTTGTGGCTGTGTTACATCCCGTGTGTGTGTCATTGTGGCTGTGTTACACCACATATGTGTTGTCGTTGTGGCTGTGTTACACCCCATATGTGTGTCGTTGTGGCTGTGTTACACCCCATGTGTGTGTCATTGTGGCTGTGTTACATCACATATGTGTTGTTGTGGCTGTGTTACACCACATATGTGTTGTCGTTGTGGCTGTGTTACAACCCATATGTGTGTCGTTGTGGCTGTGTTACACCCCATATGTGTGTCGTTGTGGCTGTGTTACACCATATGTGTGTCGTTGTGGCTGTGTTACAACCCATATGTGTGTCGTTGTGGCTGTGTTACACCACATATGTGTGTCGTTGTGGCTGTGTTACACCACATATATGTGTCATTGTGGCTGTGTTACACCCCATGTGTGTGTGTCGTTGTGGCTGTGTTACACCCCATATGTGTGTCGTTGTGGCTGTGTTACACCACATATGTGTGTCATTGTGGCTGTGTTACACCACATATAGGTTGTTTTAACCTTAACGTAACAGCAATACACGCTCGTGCAAATGTTCATCGAAGTTTGGAAAACGTCGTAGCAGTATAAAATAATATAACCATTTTATTTCATGCATAAAGGTACATTAATATATATATATATATATATTATTATTATTATCCATGGTAAAAGGAAGAAAAACATGGACTACAATTATATAATAGTGTATAAAGCACTATCTATGAACTGTGCAAACCAGAAGTGGTACATACATCGCCGTTAATAGTGCATGGTACATACATCGCCGTTAATAGTGCATGGTACATACATCGCCGTTAATAGTGCATTGTACAATTAAATTAATGGAAGTAGACAAACGGCTCAGTAAACTTTAAATACATTTCATAATACGGACCATTGAGTAAACGTCACAGTTTAGTTGTGAATTAAAACAATACATTCATTCAATAATATATCGCAGCAGGGCACAACTCCAATACCACATAGTTTCACAAATATTGTTGATGGTGTGACAGCGTCATATCCTGTGTGTTGTCAGTGCAGGTCGGTCGGACCGCCCCGTTGGTGCGTCGGACCGCCTGACTCGGTGAGCCGCTCCGTCCAGTGGACCAGGCCTTCCGAGGGGTGCGCGGTGTCGTCTGTACCACGTGTCGTGCAGGCTGTGCCTCACTATGAATGAAGACACGCCTTCAATATAACGAATTGATTTTTGCTCTCACAAAGTATTTCTGGCGAAGTGTCCTATTATGCGGCAAAATATTTTGGCTGCGAGAGAAGGCATTTATAGAGAGTTTGTTGGCGTGAATTTTACTTTCTTCAAACATCAAAACCAGCAGCGTCTGTGTCTTAACCAGACGCCAGACATCTCAACTTAGGCGCCTGCCCTGAAATCGAAATAATAAACCTAACATTTTAAAGGTTGTCTGAAATCCTTAGACCCCAAAAGCCGCAAATGACAGCACACAAGTTGGGGGGTCCGTGCGAAAGTTTTATATATCTGATATAATAACAGCTACGTCAGCATCAGCATTAGCAAAATACTGTGTTATGATCATAATCAGTGATAACACTAGATTTATGTACTGTTCAAATATACTATTGCAGGAATATTGCAATTTGACATGTTCATTTTATATAAAGCACAATATGTACAATATTCATAACAATTGCTAAATTTATTACTTTATGTTATTTATTAAGTCGCGGAATCACCAGACGTGAGCTCAATGTCGACAATATTTAATAGTTGACCGACAAGGAGTATTGTCACTTCAGTGAAGCTTAGTCAAATAGTTAATTTATTGTTTATCTCTATAAAAGGGAAAAACGTTGGGGAGTCCCGTGAACATTTCTGAAACATCTAACATAGTAACAGCTACGCCAGCAGCAACATTAGCGAAATAGTTATTAAAACCCAAATTTGACCCACAAGTAATAAGTTCTTCAGTAAATGTCAGCCAACATGTTCATTTATTATTTGTGCAAAGAAAAAACTCGCCTCGCCGCACCTCACCGCACCTCACCTCACCTTACCTCACCTCACATCACCTCACCTCACATCACCTCACCTTACCTCATCTCACATCACCTCACCTCACATCACCTCACATCACCGCATTTCACAACAAATCCTTATCATCGAAAGAGTATGTACAAAGTAAGCAGCTTGGTTCATCGGATTGTGTCACTGGTTCGCCTTCACCTTGTTGGACGCGGTCCAAGTGTGAACTGGAGCGAGGCCTGTTTTATCATAGTTGTTAGTATGTCAAGGGATTGTATTTTGGAATGCCACTTAATGTAAACATATTTATACTGCGCGACCAAACCAGGCACAATTGGCCAAGTTAATGGGACAGCAACATTCCACCCGTAGGCGCATAGACACACACGCACTGACATTGTTGGGTAACACCTTTGAATGTTATGCCCTAAATGACTTTAACATGCTTACATTTGCCGTGATTTGCGATGTAGGTGCAACAGGAGGTGTCGATGCGAACCGTTGCTCAAACTACACACTCAAGCTAAATAACTCTAAATAGCTCTAAATATATAAATAACTCTGCCACGGTGTTCACAGTTGCCGTGTTTTTCTTTCTTGTGTGTGTAGGAGAATTTATTCTATACATAGCAACAACAGAAACGCGAACATTTTAACATACATTTTTGTCATAACACAGTGAACTCGCCCAACGATTGTCAATGCAGCATCGGTAGCATTGTCGGTTATTGACCGACTTAATAATGCTTACCCCTTAAATGTCACCTATGACGCATGCACGTGCATCCCACGTGTACACGTGTATCCCACGTGTACACGTTAGTACACGCAGGCCCTGAACTAACCGTGCATGGACCTTGCGTAGTACGTGCGCCGTGCACGATATATTCGACTTTATCGAGACACCACATAATAGCTGCATCATATTGGGTTGACAAAAGTTTAGCAAATTCATTATGCCATCGCAAATACCGCTTCATTCGCTTTTTTAATGGTGTTGACAAAAGTTCGCATTGTGTTCAAGTGCACTGCTGGTTACATGCTGCTAACACACTATAGTTATATACAATCGGAGATACAATTCAATACAATTGTAATCATAATGCAAATATCTGTAATTGTAGTCAAGCATTGCGAAAAATCGTTGTAACCATCTTCGAGTAGGCCACCTGGAGGTACTGGCATTTGGTGTTATTTGGTGTTATTTGGTGTTACGCATAGTCTCATTTGGCTGTCTTTGCCATGGTTTTCATTTTCTCTGATGATATAATAATAATAATAAAAATATATATGTTATCTTCATAAAAGTCGTGAGCTATATTGCAAAATATTGCAAAATGCAGTAGACATTTAATTGTATTTCTTATCTTATTTAATGTATACTTTTAGTTATATTGCCTTTAATTTATTATAACAGCTATTTAATTCCATATAGAATTTTAGTTGTGTCATAGTGCATGTATTAATGTATACATGTGTACGTATATATATAAATATATATATATATATATATATATATATATATATATATATATATATATATATATATATATATATATATATATATATATATATATATATAGGGCATATATATATATATATATATATATATATATATATGCCCTTGTATATATATATATATATATATATATATTTATATATATACGTACACATGTATACATTAATACATGCACTATGACACAACTAAAATTCTATATGGAATTAAATAGCTGTTATAATAAATTAAAGGCAATATAACTAAAAGTATACATTAAATAAGATAAGAAATACAATTAAATGTCTACTGCATTTTGCAATATTTTGCAATATTTTGCAATATAGCTCACGACTTTTATGAAGATAAAATATATATGTATATATATATATATATATATATATATATATATATATATATATATATATATATATATATATATATATACATATATATATATATACATATATATATATATATATATATATATATATATATATATATATATATATATATATATATATATATATACATATATATATATATATATATATATATATATATATATATCTATATATATATATATATACATATATATATATATATATATATATATATATATATATATATATATATATATATATATATATATATATATATATATATATATATATATATATATATATATATATATATATATATATATATATATATATATATATATATATATATATGTACATGTATATATGTACACACTCAAGAGAGAGAGGTCACCCAAGACGGGTAGTCGCTCAAGAGAGAGAGGTCACCCAAGACGGGTAGTCGCTCAAGAGAGAGAAGTCACCTAAGATGGGTAGTCGCTCAAGAGAGAGAGAGGTCACCCAAGACGGGTAGTCGCTCAAGAGAGAGAGGTCATCCAAGACGGGTAGTCGCTCAAGAGAGAGAGGTCACCCAAGACGGGTAGTCGCTCAAGAGAGAGAGGTCACCCAAGACGGGTAGTCGCTCAAGAGAGAGAAGTCACCCAAGACGGGTAGTCGCTCAAGAGAGAGAGGTCACCCAAGACGGGTAGTCGCTCAAGAGAGGGAGACAAGTTCTACTGCATCTGCATTTACCCACCTGTATTGGCACGGGTTCAGGGGTCGCCAAAGTGCTACAGGGGTGACGCCGTAACTTCACTGCCAGCAGTAAACACAATTAATTTATGTAAAAATAAAACTTCGCAACAACTGAAACAAACTAGTTCAACCTGTGAATAAACTGGACTAAAAACGAGAGTTTTTTATTTTTATATGCGAATTACAACAAAGACCTTCTGATGCACTGATACATGCGGGTGTGTGTAATTCTCTAGTAAACGAAGCGACTCATAATAACCCAAATACCTTTATGACGCTATAATGGGGTGAAAGGTAAACCATCCAGTGAAACCACTCTAGCACATGGACACTGGCACACGGGCAAGGGCACAAGGGCACTGGCACACGGGCACGGGCACGGGCACTGGCACACGGGCACTGGCACAAGGGCACTGGCACACGGGCACAGGCACACGAGCACTGGCACAGGGGCACTGGCACAATGGCACTGGCACACGGGTACTAGCACACGGGCACTAGCACACGGGCACTGGCATACGGGCACGGGCACTGGCACAAGGGCACTGGCACACGGGCACTAGCACACGGGCACTGGCACACGGGCACTAGCACACGGGCACTGGCACAAGGGCACTGGCACACGCACGGGTGTCAGTTATAAAAAGGAATTTTTATTTGTTCTTACCGATTGACATTTCTAGAGCTTGTCTAACCGAGAGGTTGATAATAACGTTTGGCATAACAAAAAAAATCGCAATCGAGAGAACCCGGGTTCGAATCCTCTTGCTTCCGTTTCGAAGCTTGAGCAATTTCGTTCGCACCAACTTTGCCTCGGTTCACTCAGCTGTATAAATGAGTGCTTGGATATAGGCAGTGGTGTGAACGAGTAGACTTTGCGCAGTAATACCAGCGTGGCTGAATGCTTCACAGGAGGTGAATTGTAAAGCGCTGAGATTGCTAAGATTGAGAGACAGAGTGAGAGGTGAGAGAGACATACATACAGACATACATGTAGAGAGAGAGAGAGAGAGAGAGAGAGAGAGAGAGAGAGAGAGAGAGAGAGAGATAGACAGACAGAGATACATATAGATAAAGATAGAGAGAGGGGCAGACAGACAGACAGACAGAGAGAGAGAGAGAGAGAGAGAGAGAGAGAGAGAGAGAGAGAGAGAGAGAGAGAGAGAGAGAGAGAGAGAGAGAGAGAGACAGAGATACAGAGAGATAAAGATAGAGAGAGAGAGAGACAGACAGACAGACAGACAGAGAGAGAGAGAGAGAGAGAGAGAGAGAGAGAGAGAGAGAGAGAGAGAGAGAGAGAGAGAGAGAGACAGAGACAGAGACAGAGACAGAGACAGAGAGAGACAGAGAGAGACAGAGACAGAACATAGACAGACAGAGCGTGTGTGTTGTGCGTGCGTACCTGCGTACTTGCGTGCGTGCCTGCGTGTGTGTGGAGATCAAATTAATGACACTATTTTGTTGTATGCTGAAGGTATGCCGGCCGTCGCCAGAAATTCTTAAACACAAAAGAAGGAAATGCATTGAAGCGTCGGAAATGTCAGGGGCCACGAAAGGACGCATCCTAGTTGGCCATTAACTTCTTGTATTTCTCTGATATACTAGTTTCTCCAATTTTACTGCATTGCAATACTGGGTAGGGAGACTCCTGGCTTAATTCCAGAACCATAGTCGTCAACAGTGGAGCAACTCACATATGGCCACTGCCACAACTTGATTATAAATGCAAAATCTACAATTGCGGAATGGTATAAAAGATTGCTAGGCAACGTCTTTGTTTTTACGACATGTTACGTCATCGCGAGTGTGCAACGTATCATAGTTTGAAACAAAAAGCTGTGACAGTTGTGAAATTGTGAGTGGCGCCACTGGTGGGGAGTTTGTTCCAGAACAACAACACTTCTTTGTTGCACTGTCATTTTCCTCAGTTGTTGGCACACTTAACAAAACAGTAACAAATGCACGTGAACTTGTCATTCTGTTTTGTCAAAAAAGTGACAAGAAGAAGTCACGCTACAAGCTCTTTATAGGCAATGTTCATTTTGACGTTACGTGACGATTTACATTCATATAGGAAAGTTTCGCCAGTGCATTATATACATACCTATTTATATATATATATATATATATATATATATATATATATATATATATATATATATATATATATATATATATATATATATATATATATATATATATATATATATAGGTATGTATATAATGCACTGGCGAAACTTTCCTATATGAATATGTAATACGTTAATATTTATGAGACGAGATCAATATAATTTTTTATTGCGCAATGATCGGTCTGCTTACTGCGTCTCTTTTTGTTTTAGCTGTTGCAGAATTCAGTATTCGCGATTTAAAAAATGAGAAATGTTCGACAATACCTAAGAGAAATGATAAATGTTCGGCAATACATACGAGAAATGATAAATGTTCGGCAATACATACGAGAAGACACCATTCTACTAAGACACCATTCTACTTTCTCACAAAGTGTTCTCCATGCTTCATTTTTATGTCTCGAAGTGCTTCTGTTTTTTATTATTTCGCTGTTGAAGTCGTCCAGGGTTTCTTGTTTGACGATTGTAGGAATCCCTGCCGAACCACAAACAGCTGTCACGGAGGTCTACAGCCCCTTTAACAGCCAAAGCCCTTCTTGCCAAACACGGTCCAACTCTTTTAAAATTCAATGAAATTGTGGTAAAGGTCCTGTTGTTGATGTTTGCTTAGCATAAGTTTGTACGGATATCAAACTGATGGTTATGTAATACTAACATATCAAACTGATGGTTATGTAATACTAACATATCAAACTGATGGTTATGTAATACTGACATATCAAACTGATGGTTATGTAATACTAACATATCAAACTGATGGTTATGTAATACTGACATATCAAACTGATGGTTATGTAATACTGACATATCAAACTGATGGTTATGTAATACTGACATATCAAACTGATGGTTATGTAATACTGACATATCAAACTGATGGTTATGTAATACTTACATATCAAACTGATGGTTATGTAATACTGACATATCAAACTGATGGTTATGTAATACTTACATATCAAACTGATGGTTATGTAATACTGACATATCAAACTGATGGTTATGTAATACTTACATATCAAACTGATGGTTATGTAATACTGACATATCAAACTGATGGTTATGTAATACTGACATATCAAACTGATGGTTATGTAATACTGACATATCAAACTGATGGTTATGTAATACTGACATATCAAACTGACGGTTATGTAATACTGACATATCAAACTGATGGTTATGTAATACTGACATATCAAACTGATGGTTATGTAATACTGACATATCAAACTGACGGTTATGTGATACTTACATATCAAACTGATGGTTATGTAATACTGACATATCAAACTGATGGTTATGTGATACTTACATATCAAACTGATGGTTATGTAATACTGACATATCAAATTGATGGTTATGTGATACTGACATATCAAGCTGATCGTTATGTAATACTGACATATCAAACTGATGGTTATGTAATACTGACATATCAAACTGATGGTTATGTAATACTGACATATCAAACTGATGGTTATGTAATACTGACATATCAAAGTGATGGTTATGTAATACTGACATATCAAACTGATGGTTATGTAATACTGACATATCAAACTGATGGTTATGTAATACTGACATATCAAACTGATGGTTATGTAATACTTACATTGCAAGGCAAGACTATCACAACAGATGTTGTTTCAGACAAATTTTTAGTATGCTAGATTTTCTGGCAAATGACCATGAATACTGTAATCATTACCTGCCCACCACGTGTTGTTGGTCCTGTCGGGATGAGAAATGACTGCAGCAGGTTAAGTAAATTATTTTAACAGACAAAAGTTGAATGCATCTTTACTTATTAGTTCCTCTTTCGACGCAATAATTAGTTCCATCTAGCTTAATTTTGTTCCATCTAGCTTAATTTTGTTTGGTGTCGTAATATAAAAGTTGGCATTAAATGTGTGAAGCCGAGTTATTGGTAAAGCGCATTGCATTGACAAACATCAGCGGTAAGATGCAGGTCAATATATTCGTATAATTGTTTATATTACGTTTAGTGATTAATTTCAAAGCTAAAATATAAAATAATTATAAAAGCTTTCTGCCTGTCGGTTCGCCGTGTACCTTGTTGTGTGTGTCTGCATTATGTTGTCGTTATTGTTGTCGTTATTGTTGTTGTCGTTGTTTTTGTTGTTGTTGTTGTCTTTTGTTGTTGTCGTTGTTGTTGTCGTTTGTTGTTATTTCTCTCCACTTAATCCCTGAAGTCCGGTCTCCACGAACCGTCTCCACCCTCCTACCCCCGCTCCCATTCTCCCCCCCCACTCCCTCCAAATCTCTCTTCACACAGTCCTCCCATTTCAGTCTCGATCTTCCTCGTCTCCTTCTACCCTCCACTCTAAGCGCATCAGCTCTCCTCGTAAACCCCTTCCATTCTTCCCACTTGTCCAGCCCACTTTAACCGACTCATCACCAGTTTCCTCGTGATACTTTCTTTCACACCAACTGTTTGTTTATGAAGAATTATTAACTTATCGCGTAGCCACTAAAACAAAAATGCTCATTGACTGAATTGTTGAGTGTTGTACTTGCTTCATTACAATAAACTCAACAACAGTCAGCTTTGATAATGTAATACAGCCATGCGTTGTACAACTGGGTTGATAGATGCCGGGTCAATGCTGATGTGTCTATCATACAAATGAATGTTTCCTGAACACACAACCAACTACAATGGTTGTGTGTCTACAGTGAATCAGACGACGACTTACAGCGTTGGATCACGAAACGAAATATGTCGTAGCAGTTTATGAAACGTTACACGAGGCGCTTCATCGACCTTTCCTTTGTGGAATTCAAGTCGTAAATAGTTGTGTCAAGATGCGTACATAAAAGAATAGAGTATTATAAATGACATACCGAATAACTGAAGATGACTTTCGTGCGTTTCATCGTTAACCTTAAAATAGTATGTCGTTCGTTCTTAGAAAGCTATTCATTGCAGGCTCCGCGGAGTGTCCTGTTGTTCATGGAATGTTTCGCCCCGTTTGCTTTCACTCGTTCACAACGCAGTAGCTGCGAGAAGGGCGTGTAGTGTTAACCCTCACATGCCTACCTGTGAGAACGTCGTGTAGTGTTAACCCTCACATGCCTACCTGTGAGAAGGGCGTGTAGTGTTAACCCTCACAAGCCTACCTGTGAGAACGTCGTGTAGTGTTAACCCTCACATGCCTACCTGTGAGAACGGCGTGTAGTGTTAACCCTCACATGCCTACCTGTGAGAACGGCGTGTAGTGTTAACCCTCACATGCCTACCTGTGAGAACGTCGTGTAGTGTTAACCCTCACATGCCTACCTGTGAGAACGGCGTGTAGTGTTAACCCTCACATGCCTACCTGTGAGAACGTCGTGTAGTGTTAACCCTCACATGCCTACCTGTGAGAACGTCGTGTAGTGTTAACCTTCACATGCCTACCTGTGAGAACGGCGTGTAGTGTTAACCCTCACATGCCTACCTGTGAGAACGTCGTGTAGTGTTAACCCTCACATGCCTACCTGTGAGAACGTCGCGTAGTGTTAACCCTCACATGCCTACCTGTGAGAACGGCGTGTAGTGTTAACCCTCACATGCCTACCTGTGAGAACGGCGCGTAGTGTTAACCCTCACATGCCTACCTGTGAGAACGGCGTGCAGTGTTAACCCTCACATGCCTACCTGTGAGAACGGCGTGTAGTGTTAACCCTCACATGCCTACCTGTGAGAACGGCGTGTAGTGTTAACCCTCACATGCCTACCTGTGACAACGGCGTGTAGTGTTAACCCTCACATGCCTACCTGTGAGAACGGCGCGTAGTGTTAACGCTCACACGCCTACCTGTGAGAACGGCGTGTAGTGTTAACCCTCACATGCCTACCTGTGAGAACGGCGTGTAGTGTTAACCCTCACATGCCTACCTGTGAGAACGGCGTGTAGTGTTAACCCTCACATGCCTACCTGTGAGAACGGCGTGTAGTGTTAACCCTCACATGCCTACCTGTGAGAACGGCGTGTAATGCTAACCCTCACATGCCTACCTGAGATAATTGTGTACCCAGCTCCTTACTTTTTGCAATAATTTGTCTAGTATCATTCTCAACTGTGTATCCTTCTATTCCTTTGTTTCCCGGCTTGTTACATTTAATTTACTGCATAAGAGACTAATGTAAATATAACCTGTATTTCAGACTCAAAGTCAAAACTTGCGTTATTGGGATTTGGGATATTTTTGTCGCAAATGTTCGATACATGTGTACTGCGTTACACTTTCAGTATAAACCTCAATGTATAGTTACTGTTAGTTGTCACATAACATATCTAGAACATTAACAATACATGAAATGTCAAATATATAAAAGATCACATTGGTTCCTAGACGGCAGCCTGGAATACA
>BSQZ01000010.1:945000-972500 GCA_033239005.1 Lamellibrachia satsuma | reverse complement strand
AGTTAACATACCTTTACAAAGTAATTAGATCAATGTCAACCACATACATAGATATAGATCAAAGGGCTCAGTTGATAACACTTGGACTTTATAGAATGTGCAGCCTGTCAACCATGTTACCCTCTTACCGCATGTGAAATAGTTGAATACTTCCAACACTGTCGTCACTAAACTGGTGTTGCTTGGTGTTGTATATGACATGAATACCGACTGACAGTATGGACACAGAGTAGATATTGTTGTGTATAATAAATTTCAGTTATTTAATAAACACTGAGTATATATTTACATGTAGGTTTTTTTACTTTACAGGGCTTGTTTATAAATTAATTAGTGAACTTGGAAAGCGGTTAAGTCTCGAAATGCCGCCATGTCTGATGCATTATGTCTTGCAGCGTCATGGTAGTTATCGTTTTCAGCCTCCTGCTAGTTATCGTGTTGTTCTGCCTATCCGTCGTCTACATAGTGGCTATGTCCTCAATGCGAAGCCCGGCAAGTTCCGTGCCTGTCTTGTAAGCAAAAAGTTTTGTTTCACCACTAAAGATGCTGGTCTTCTATCAACCATCAACAGTTTTGCTTCGCCACTAAATGTGTTGGTCTTCTACCACCAAGAGTTTTGTTTCGCCACTAAACACGCTGGTCTTCTATCATAAAGAGTTTTGTTTCGCCACTAAATGCGCTGGTCCTCTACCATCAAGGGTTTTGTTTCATTTTTAAACATGTTTTTCATCTACTAACAAGGGTTTGTTTAATCACTAAGCAAACTGGCACTCTATCATCAAGTTTTTTGTTTCACCACTAAACATGCTAGTCCTTTACCATCAAGGATTTTTTTCACCACTAAATATGCTGGTCCTCTACCATCAAGTGTTTTGTTTCACCCCTAAACAAGCTGGTCCTCTACCATCAAGAGTTTTGTTTCACCACTAAACATGCTGGTCCTCTACCATCAAGTTTTTTGTTTCACCACTAAACATGCTGATACTCTACCATCAAGTGTTTTGTTTCACCACTAAACATGCTGGTCCTCTACCATCAAGAGTTTTGTTTCACCCCTAAACATGCTGGTCCTCTACCATCAAGCTTTTTTTTCACCACTAAACATGCTAGTCCTTTACCATCAAGCGTTTTGTTTCACCACTAAACATGCTGGTACTCTACCATCATGAGTTTTGTTTCACCACTAAACATGCTGGTACTCTACCATCATGAGTTTTGTTTCACCACTAAACATGCTGGTCCTCTACCATCAAGCTTTTTGTTTCACCACTAAACATGCTGATACTCTACCATCAAGTGTTTTGTTTCACCACTAAACATGCTGGTACTCTACCATCATGAGTTTTGTTTCACCACTAAACATGCTGGTCCTCTACCATCAAGCTTTTTGTTTCACCACTAAACATGCTGATACTCTACCATCAAGTGTTTTGTTTCACCACTAAACATGCTGGTACTCTACCATCATGAGTTTTGTTTCACCACTAAACATGCTGGTCCTCTACCATCAAGTGTTTTGCATGCCGCTTTGTTTCCTTGTTTGTTTTTAACAATGAGTGATAACATCAATATACTTTATAACTTAATTTTCTCAGTATATATTTTTTACTATTTAAATACCTCATATCCAAAGTACTTCTACAACACTGTTTAAAAATGTTTTAATATATATTCATAGCATAACAAAGAGAAGGTATTGGAAACATTTATGTTTTTCCTTTGCAGACACCAGGCCCCAATTACCACATATGTAAGTGTTATCTCGTTCTGGTTCATTGATTTACATATTCTTACTTTTAATGTGTAGAGTCACATCAGTAGTTGAGTGGAATTACCATATATATGCAGCCAATTTCTGCAGACCTATCTGACGATTCTCTTTGAGTCGGAGACCGATTTGACGTCATGCCACAGATCAGCAAAGTCCCACAACCCAAGTAGGAAGCACCAAACAAAATTAAGTTCTCAAGTTCTCCATCCTTCGGAAATTCCGAGGCACGGCCACAAAAACATTTCATCACGTTGATCCAAAACAATATGAACTGAACGAAACATAGATAACTGCCCCCGTATGTCTCCATGTGGCTAATGTGAACAATTGATAAGTCTTATTAAATCTGCGCAATGCCTCATATATTCTACAAATCCTTTTCCTTATATTCCCAAACTCCCCACAAGTTGTTCTTAGAGTTACATCACTAACGAATGCCTTGTTTTGTCTATGTTTCAGTTGACGTATGCCGTAAGTATTGACAACTTTGGGTATGTATAGATTATGTTATGGCTATTATATGTTATGACTATTATATCATAGCTACAACGTGGTATATTTCAATATGACTACAAACAGTAGTACTCGCGGGGTTACCTTTAAATTGTTAAGCTTGTGCGAACTTATAGTCGCAGTCGACCTACTAATCGTTCGTTCGTTCATCGGTCCGTTCGTTTTTTCGCTCCCTCGTTATGTATTCACGTATGACATGTTTACAGCTTCGGTGTGCAAGGTGACATGCAGATACGGCTCGTGTAGTTGCGAGAAGCGCACAGATAAGCCGCGACCGGGGGATGGGAAGTGGCGTAAGTTTCCTGTGAAAACTCCAAGACTTGGATCCTTCTGCTGCCGATGCTGCTGTGACAGGCAGGGCTTCGCTCACTGCAACGATGGCTACTCCAAAACTCTGACATATTATTGCTGAGTACATGTGTCGAAATATCGACGAAGCAACGGTCACTTTAACTGTAACTATTATGGTTAAATAAATACTGATGCAGAAAAGAGCACGCATTTCTTCTGCCTCATCTTTTAGGATGGTCTTTATGCTGCAACAGCAGTGCCGCTGATAACTACTCTTATCCACGCATCTGCTTAGTTTCACCGATTCTTATTAGTCGTTTTTTCCGTGGAGATCAGAGTTCGAGTATATCCATTACACATCTTGTGTAGTAGGTTCACCAACTACATTCTTTCTATCCGTAAATGTTCCTCCTCAATTCGATTTTTTTTAGTCTCATTTCAAATTCATAAAAAACGTACCTAGTTTACACTACGATATGTTACATCTTTCGTGCAATTTTTTACGTATGTTGTTTTGAAATCATCACACTAACTATTAAATTATTTATTATTTGGTCCAACATTAAGTGTGAAGCTGAAAAGGTTGAAAGTCCTCGAATTTCGCCCTATTGCTAGAAATTATATATACTGCAATGTCACTGTTGTTTCGAGTTGCATAAGAAATATTATGTTGAACATTGCACAAACATTTCACTAGGTGTTCCCATATATTTTTACGTTGCCACAACAAATCTTTGATACTTGCGTACGCCATACGTATTGGTGTGCTTCTTCTTCTTGTCCAGTATTCGGCACGCTCTATTAACTAGTTTCAATAATTCTTATATGTTTTGGTTAGTTTCATTCAACTAGCATAGTCAGTTTTTTCATAATATTATCAACAAGCCGACCTTTCATGCGTGTACTGAGGGTGGTCACTACCAGGGCACAAAGGGTGGTCACTATCAGGGCACTGAGGGTGGTCACTGCCAGGGCACTGAGGGTGGTCACTGCCAGGGCACTGAGGGTGGTCACTGCCAGGGCACAAAGGGTGGTCACTAGCAGGGCACAAAGGGTGGTCACTGCCAGGGCACTGAGGGTGGTCACTATCAGGGCACAAAGGGTGGTCACTATCAGGGCACTGAGGGTGGTCACTGCCAGGGCACAAAGGGTGGTCACTACCAGGGCACTAAGGGTGGTCACTATCAGGGCACAAAGGGTGGTCACTACCAGGGCACAAAGGGTGGTCACTACCAGGGCACAAAGGGTGGTCACTACCAGGGCACTGAGGGTGGTCACTACCAGGGCACTGAGGGTGGTCACTGCCAGGGCACTGAGGGTGGTCACTGCCAGGGCACTAAGGATGGTCACTACCAGGGCACAAAGGGTGGTCACTACCAGGGCACAAAGGGTGGTCACTACCAGGGCACTGAGGGTGGTCACTACCAGGGCACTGAGGGTGGTCACTGCCAGGGCACTGAGGGTGGTCACTGCCAGGGCACTGAGGGTGGTCACTGCCAGGGCACTAAGGGTGGTCACTACCAGGGCACTAAGGGTGGTCACTACCAGGGCACAAAGGGTGGTCACTACCAGGGCACTGAGGGTGGTCATTGCCAGGGCACTGAGGGTGGTCACTGCCAGGGCACTGAGGGTGGTCACTACCAGGGCACTGAGGGTGGTCACTACCAGGGCACTAAGGGTGGTCACTACCAGGGCACTGAGGGTGGTCACTACCAGGGCACTAAGGGTGGTCACTACCAGGGCACTGAGGGTGGTCACTGCCAGGGCACTGAGGGTGGTCACTATCAGGGCACTGAGGGTGGTCACTATCAGGGCACAAAGGGTGGTCACTACCAGGGCACAAAGGGTGGTCACTACCAGGGCACTAAGGGTGGTCACTACCAGGGCACAAAGGGTGGTCACTATCAGGGCACAAAGGGTGGTCACTACCAGGGCACTAAGGGTGGTCACTACCAGGGCACAAAGGGTGGTCACTACCAGGGCACTAAGGGTGGTCACTACCAGGGCACAAAGGGTGGTCACTATCAGGGCACTGAGGGTGGTCACTGCCAGGGCACTGAGGGTGGTCACTACCAGGGCACAAAGGGTGGTCACTATCAGGGCACAAAGGGTGGTCACTATCAGGGCACAAAGGGTGGTCACTATCAGGGCACAAAGGGTGGTCACTACCAGGGCACTAAGGATGGTCACTATCAGGGCACAAAGGGTGGTCACTATCAGGGCACAAAGGGTGGTTACTACCAGGGCACTAAGGATGGTCACTATCAGGGCACAAAGGGTGGTCACTACCAGGGCACAAAGGGTGGTCACTGCCAGGGCACTAAGGGTGGTCACTACCAGGGTGGATGTCTTCCTTTGTGGTATTTTTACGTCCCCATTCAACAAAAAGGGACCGACACCAGTAAAGATCAACACTCACATGTCAATGTACTTTAGAATAACACAAGCAAGATAAATATATTTCCAGTACACGCACACACTCACGCGCACGCGCACACACGCGCACACAAAATGGATCACCATCTTTGTTTTTTGGTCATAAAAACCGATTTAGCTCATTAGAAATGCAGGAATTTTTGTGGCAAGCATTGCTCATCAAACATTAAATGTATTTCAATAATTCATATCGCATTTGAAAGATATTAAATGTCTCTATATATTGTCGTACGGTTTTCCCATATTCATTCATTGTTTATCATCAGTTTAGCAATTTGTCATTTTAAAGTTTTCGGAAGATATAACAAAATGCCTATGACATGCATTCTACATGACCTGATGAATAGTATTGCCAATTCTAGTGACTCTAGACCTAAACGTAATTTTAGTTAGCTGCAACAAAATTTTTAAGAAAACATAAACTAAATAAAATTAAATAAATATTTAATGAGTGTTTGTCTTGATGTTTTATAGAAAGTTCATGTGTCGTATCTAAACTCACATTTTGATAATTAGAAAGACTTTTATCCAACAAAGATAGTTGTACATTACTCTTCTGCAAAAGAAAATTGGAAAACAGAAGAACATTTACTTTCTTTGACCGGTATATGAAACGTTAAAAGTCCATCCTCAACTGATTTAGCCTATCGCAAATCCTGTTCGTTGATATCCAAATAGGTAGTTTGTGAACAGCTTAAGTAATATCCGCAGTCGGTTTAATAAAACAATGCGTATTTATGTTCAAATCATTGAAAGATATGACTTTATCATTAGATCTGGCAAGGCTCAAAATAGTGGATATCCAAAATGGCAGACACTTTGCGGATTGATGCCGATTGTGGGCGTCACTTCCATCAACTCTATGCGGGTTGATGCCGATTGTGGGCGTCACTTCCATCAACTCTATGCGGGTTGATGCCGATTGTGGGCGTCACTTCCATCAACTCTATGCGGGTTGATGCCGATTGTGGGCGTCACTTCCATCAACTCTATGCGGGTTGATGCCGATTGTGGGCGTCACTTCCATCAACTCTATGCGGGTTGATGCCGATTGTGGGCGTCACTTCCATCAACTCTGTGCGGGCTGATGCCGATTGTGGGCGTCACTTCCATCAACTCTGTGCGGGTTGATGCCGATTGTGGGCGTCACTTCCATCAACTCTGTGCGGGTTGATGCCGATTGTGGGCGTCACTTCCATCAACTCTGTGCGGGTTGATGCCGATTGTGGGCGTCACTTCCATCAACTCTGTGCGGGTTGATGCCGATTGTGGGCGTCACTTCCATCAACTCGCTGATCACATGACAAAGGTACCATTTTCTTTTACGATTTCTTCAAGGTGAAATTCGCTAGTTTTCAGCGTTTACGATTTCACTTAAATTAATGTTTGACCAAGCATTAAATAATTTACTAGTTTGTCTGATGATTTGACAGAAACTACATTAAAAAATTGCACAAACAAGCTGTCGTGGTAGAATGGTTACTATATAGGTTTGATTTATCGAAAATTTAAATGAGACGAACAAATAAATGGAATTGAGGAGGCACATTTAACGTGATTTGCCGGTTGACGCGTCAATGAGTGTCAATGTTTGATTGATGGAGGAACACAAGTCTGAGATTTGCATACAATGACTGACATACACATATCGCTGTGTGATCGCAGGTGTCTGGTGTGAACCTTGCATGAATATGAGCTCTATGATTCTGTTACTTTTCAGGTGGCGATGTTAGATTGCCACGTCTACTGTGTTGGTAGGAGATGGTGTCATGGTTAGAGTACCATGGAGACGCTGCTGGCGGCGTACGGTATTGGATACTTAACAATAAAATACACGGAACGTGTCAGGTGTAGTTTTAATCAATCATACGTAGTACAACAAGTCATAATAACATACAGACAGACATACATATGTGGTACAACAAGTCACAATGACATACAGACAGACATACATATGTGGTACAACAAGTCATAATAACATTCAGATAGACATACATATGTGGTACAACAAGTCACAATGACATACAGACAGACATACATATGTGGTACAACAAGTCATAATAACATTCAGATAGACATACATATGTGGTACAACAAGTCACAATGACATACAGACAGACATACATATGTGGTACAACAAGTCACAATGACATACAGGCAGACATACATATGTGGTACAACAAGTCACAATGACATAGATATATATATACATATGTGGTACAACAAGTCACAATGTCATACAGACATACATACATATGTGGTACAAGTCACAATGACATACAGACATACATACTGATGTGGTACAACAAGTCACAATATCATACAGACATACATACATATGTGGTACAAGTCACAATGACATACAGACATACATACTGATGTGGTACAACAAGTCACAATGGCATACAGACATACATACATATGTGACACAACAAGTCACAATGACTTACAGACAGACATACATATGTACTTTATTTGACCAATATACATATCTCTCAACAAGTAAAGGGCCCAGGAGACTCGTATTGAGGCTACGTAACAGTCGCTCTCAAACGAGCCACCCAAGCATAATTGCAAGGCTATCTTTCTTAACATCATAAGTTAGTATGGTTTGAATGGTTATTCATTTAAAGAAATACACAGACAAGCTTATTCGTATTAGTTATTCATTCATATTGGTTAATGTAACAATTTCGGTTTGTCGTAGAGTTAGATGTGTTTGCAAATAATAATATTCAACGTACGTTGCATAACATAACATAACATAACTTAACATAACATAACATAACAAATCCGAACCAAGGGAAAATCGGACGATTTTACTCTTAGTTGTTTTTGATGACTGACACACTTAGTTGTGTTTGATGGCTGACACTCTTAGTTGTTGTTGATGGCTGACACACTTAGTTGTGTTTGATGGCTGACACTCTTAGTTGTTTTTGATGGCTGACACTCTTAGTTGTTTTTTTGATGGCTGACACTCTTAGTTGTTTTTGATGGTTGACACTCTTAGTTGTGTTTGATGGCTGACACTTAGTTGTGCTTGATGGCTGACACACTTAGTTGTGTTTGATACTAATGAGTTTGGATTTGGTATTTTCAGCGATATCTGTATATTTACCTCTCAGTTAGTTTGCAACGGATATGCTGTTTTACGCATTGTTACAATCACATTGGAGAAATATGTCATTGTTGTTTACACAAATGACGGGGCCCTTCTATATTTGAAAGAATAAGACAGCTCCTTTGATTTGATAATGCTGAACACATGAAGGCAACATTAATATACAAAGTATAAATATGTGAGGAATCTACATAAAAAAGAAAGCTATGTTGAGATAGCATAATGTACTAGAAATAGAGTGCAGAAAATCTACTGAAGAAGATTAGATTGAGCTTTTATCTGTGAGGACAGACCAAAAGAAGTCGAGCTCGTGAACTATGCCCAAAAGCTAGTTTGTCTATGCTTCAAAAACATAAAGCTGAGTGCACTAGATGAAACGCCTGAAAATGGTGAAGATGTAAATCCTGCCCATCTCGTGGAGATGCCTCGGAAGAAGGATGCTCAATATATACCAGCTGAGGAATTCAAGGGAAAGTTATAAATGAATATGACCTACCTCGCCAACACCAGTACACTGTGGTCAAAAGGTCAAGGGCAACCTAAACGCGGAAATATGTACTATGCGAATGGATTTTGCAGAATTACTATTGTCTAGGCACGATGAAGAAGTCCAGTCTGCCTATGTCAACCAAAACTCCGTTACATTGCATCAACTTGAAGTGCACTACAAGTAGAATGTTCGGGATGAACATAAATAGGAGGGTCTAGGATGCAGATCTTACATCGCTATTGTTGATGAGTGGACTCACAGTGAGTGGACTTACAATAAATGGACTCACAATGAGTGGACTCACAATGAATGGACTCACAATGAATGGACTCACAATGAATGGACACACAATGAATGGATTCACAATGAATGGACTCACAATGAATGGACTCACAATGCATGCACCGTCTTTGCTATACTTCAACATTTCATACGCATATAGAAGCACAATCTGCCACACATCCGGCACATTCATTGCTAGAGATTCATTAACGAGTCAGTATATGAATGTCTTGATCATACAATAAAACATTGTTTAACACAAATCACTTCGTTTGAGTGGTCATTCTAAGGTTTTCAGACTTGTAGCTGCCGTTGTGGGTGTACACGTGTGACTTGCAGGTTTATACGAGCCACGTCACGGACGCCGTTGTGGGTGTACACGTGTGACTTGCAGGCTTATATGAGCCACGTCACGGACGCCGTTGTGGGTGTACACGTGTGACTTGCAGGTTTATACGAGCCACGTCACGGACGCCGTTGTGGGTGTACACGTGTGACTTGCAGGTTTATATGAGCCACGTCACGGGCGCCGTTGTGGGTGTACACGTGTGACTTGCAGGCTTATATGAGCCACGTCACGGACGCCGTTGTGGGTGTACACGTGTGACTTGCAGGCTTATACGAGCCACGTCACGGGCGCCGTTGTGGGTGTACACGTGTGACTTGCAGGCTTATATGAGCCACGTCACGGACGCCGTTGTGGGTGTACACGTGTGACTTGCAGGTTTATACGAGCCACGTCACGGACGCCGTTGTGGGTGTACACGTGTGACTTGCAGGTTTATACGAGCCACGTCACGGGCGCCGTTGTGGGTGTACACGTGTGACTTGCAGGTTTATACGAGCCACGTCACGGACGCCGTTGTGGGTGTACACGTGTGACTTGCAGGCTTATACGAGCCACGTCACGGGCGCCGTTGTGGGTGTACACGTGTGACTTGCAGGCTTATATGAGCCACGTCACGGGCGCCGTTGTGGGTGTACACGTGTGACTTGCAGGTTTATACGAGCCACGTCACGGACGCCGTTGTGGGTGTACACGTGTGACTTGCAGGCTTATATGAGCCACGTCACGGGCGCCGTTGTGGGTGTACACGTGTGACTTGCAGGTTTATACGAGCCACGTCACGGACGCCGTTGTGGGTGTACACGTGTGACTTGCAGGCTTATATGAGCCACGTCACGGGCGCCGTTGTGGGTGTACACGTGTGACTTGCAGGCTTATATGAGCCACGTCACGGACGCCGTTGTGGGTGTACACGTGTGACTTGCAGGTTTATATGAGCCACGTCACGGACGCCGTTGTGGGTGTACACGTGTGACTTGCAGGCTTATATGAGCCACGTCACGGGCGCCGTTGTGGGTGTACACGTGTGACTTGCAGGCTTATATGAGCCACGTCACGGACGCCGTTGTGGGTGTACACGTGTGACTTGCAGGCTTATATGAGCCACGTCACGGACGCCGTTGTGGGTGTACACGTGTGACTTGCAGGCTTATATGAGCCACGTCACGGACGCCGTTGTGGGTGTACACGTGTGACTTGCAGGCTTATACGAGCCACGTCACGGGCGCCGTTGTGGGTGTACACGTGTGACTTGCAGGTTTATATGAGCCACGTCACGGACGCCGTTGTGGGTGTACACGTGTGACTTGCAGGCTTATATGAGCCACGTCACGGACGCCGTTGTGGGTGTACACGTGTGACTTGCAGGCTTATATGAGCCACGTCACGGGCGCCGTTGTGGGTGTACACGTGTGACTTGCAGGCTTATATGAGCCACGTCACGGACGCCGTTGTGGGTGTACACGTGTGACTTGCAGGCTTATATGAGCCACGTCACGGACGCCGTTGTGGGTGTACACGTGTGACTTGCAGGCTTATATGAGCCACGTCACGGACGCCGTTGTGGGTGTACACGTGTGACTTGCAGGCTTATATGAGCCACGTCACGGACGCCGTTGCGTACGTCTTGAGATATACGCCAATATGTGGATATTGTAAATAAATATGCATGCAAGAATTTACACACGATCGTTTTCAAGCTGGTTGCATATGAGTAATCGTCTGGATGAATGTGATAGCAGCAGGGTCTAAAGCCCAGTCACAAAGGCTACCCGTCAGAACCAGTGTAGCCTCTGGCGCATAATATAACACTACATGTGTTGACGGATGTACGCAACTTACATGTGATTAGTAAACTCTTAGTCTTCATGAAAAAATGTAAATTCCAAGGCTTTTTGTTTTTATTGAAAATTTTACTACAAACAGAATAGCGGTCGTTTTTTTAAAACTATGTTACGTTACTTAAGTGCACAGTTGCGATGACGTAACAAGTCGTGGGCGACGTCATATGTGGCAGTGGTGATAATACAGCTCCTTATCATCAAAGAAACCTTAAACCACATGCATTTCAAGTAAATCATTCGACGTATTCGCCATCTGGCTATTAAACATAATGATATTTCGGGTAGGGTCTATTATCACGGCAATACATTAGGTGTTAAACAGTTTTGAGAAATCTTGCGCAGAAATTATGAATTTATGATTGTCATAGGGTTTTGCAACCTTCATGTTGGTATGTCTCACATATTTCTTTATATGAAGAACTGTTTGTATTCTGTCATATACGATTGTTTTATGCACATATGCACTTGACAACTTGATACTTGTCGTTGTTGTGCCATCTGCCGGAGTAATCCTTAGGATACATCATCGACGCTGTGTAGTGCTGTAGAACAACAAACACCTCGCTGTGTAGTGCTGCAGAACAACAAACACTTCACTGTGTAATGCTGTAGAACAACAAACACTTCGCTGTGTAGTGCTGTAGAACAACAAACACTTCGCTGTGTAGAGCTGTAGAACAACAAACACTCCGCTGTGTAGTGCTGTAGAACAACAAACATTCCGTTGTGTAGTGTTGTAGAACAACAAACACTTCGCTGTGTATTGCTGTAGAACAACAAACACTCCGCTGTGTAATGCTGTAGAACAACAAACACTCCGCTGTGTAGTGTTGTAGAACAACAAACACTCCGCTGTGTAGTGTTGTAGAACAACAAACACTCCGCTGTGTAATGCTGTAGAACAACAAACACTCCGCTGTGTAGTGTTGTAGAACAACAAACACTTCGCTGTGTAGTGCTGTAGAACAACAAACACTCCGCTGTGTAGTGTTGCAGAACAACAATTTAAAAAAGAACTAACTATGAATCTCGCGTTCATTATTATTTATGTGGATGTCATGCAGGTTGGTGTAGACAGTCGGGTTTCCCATACGTCTAAAACGACGCGAAAACACTTGTTTTTTTAATGGGGGCGGGTCCGTTAAGTACCACAAGAACAGTGTTTTTGATTGATGCATCTCCTACTTCAATGAAGCAGTGATCTACGCACCAGACCAGCCACTCGTCTTGTTACTGTTGGCTCATAGTTGTTGTTGGGGATTTGTTGCACTAACTATGTGTATCGCGCTCAGTATTATTTGTGTGGGTGGAACATTTGTTATACAGGGTTTGTGAACAGTTCAGTTTCCATACATCTTAAGCGATGTGACAGCGTGGTATCATTATGTTTGATGAACTACCCGAGTTGGTTGAATTGATAAGGTATATTTGACTGTCCTGACTACCGAGGATGGAGTGTCAATAACTCTGTCAGATCTAACTGTTGAAACGCTGATTTGTCAGTTGCTGTGTTAACCAATAATATTGCTCGCTCAGATTTATATGGATAATATCAAATTATTTTGGCGTAATCATGCAATAGCCACAAACGACCCAACGCCAATATAGCCCTCTGACCGTTAACGGTCAGAGGGCGTGTGTAAAATAAGAAGATTCTTTCATTGGAGGTGTGTCACTGTTTGTAGAGTTTCACCTCCAATATGTTGGACACGGTCCAAATGAACCGGTGAAGGCAAGCGAGGCACAGTATATCACAGTTGTAAGTAGGTCAAGGTACTTGTGAATACCTCTTGATATAAACAAGTAATTACTGAGTGACCAAAAACACGCACATTTGTCAATGTCCGCCAAATCAAAGTGAGTGGAAATTCCAGTCGTTGACGCAGATGTACGTAAAGACAAACATCTATAACCAGTCGAAATGCCATCAATCACTTCAATGTACTTAGGCCTACACTTGCCATTGATTGCGGCTGGAGACGTTGAGCACAAACTGCACAGGCACGACATCCTAGCCGAGAGGGGCTTCTGACTACCACTGACAGGTACGACATCCTTGCCGAGAAGCGCTTCTGACTATCACTGACAGGTCGACATCCTTGCCGAGATGGGCTTCTGACTATCACTGACAGGTCGACATCCTTGCCGAGAGGGGCTTCTGACTATTACTGACAGGTCGACCTGTTGAAACGTGGAACTTTCAATTGCTGTGTTAGCCAATAATATTGCTCGCTCAGATTTACACGGCTAGTTTTGGATAAATAAAACACGTTAGCTGTTCCTAAAGATTAATGACGGGCAACGTTTTACTGCCGAAAGTGAATAAGATCGCCAAGAGGCGGATAGTTTTGCGAGTCAGTGAAATATCATCTTATGTTGTACATGAAAAGTGTCTTCCATAAAGTGTACAATGGCATACGGCTTCTGACTATCACTGACAGGCACGACATCCTTGCCGAAAGGGGCTTCTGACTACCACTGACAGGCGCGACATCCTTGCCGAGAGGAGCTTCTGACTACCACTGCCCGGTCGACATTCTTGCCGAGAGGGGCTTCTGACTACCACTGACAGGTCGACATCCTAGCCGAGAGGGGCTTCTGACAACCAATGACAGGTCGACATCCTTGCCGAGAGGGGTTTCTGACTACCACTGACAGGTCGACATCCTAGCCGAGAGGGGCTTCTGACTACCACTGACAGGCACGACATCCTTGCCGAGAGGGGCTTCTGACAACCACAGACAGGTCGACATCCTTGCCGAGAGGGGCTTCTGACTACCACTGACAGGCACGACATCCTTGCCGAGAGGGGCTTCTGACTACCACTGACAGGCACGACATCCTTGCCGAGAGGGGCTTCTGACTATCACTGACAGGTCGACATCCTAGCCGAGAGGGGCTTCTGACTACCACTGACAGGCACGACATCCTTGCCGAGAGGGGCTTCTGACTACCACTGACAGGCACGACATCCTTGCCGAGAGGGGCTTCTGACTACCACTGACAGGCACGACATCCTTGCCGAGAGGGGCTTCTGACTACCACTGACAGGTCGACATCCTTGCCGAGAGGGGCTTCTGACTACCACTGACAGGCACGACATCCTTGCCGAGAGGGGCTTCTGACTACCACTGACAGGCACGACATCCATGCCGAGAGGGGTTTCTGACTACTACTGACAGGCACGACATCCTTGCCGAGAGGGGCTTCTGACTACCACTGACAGGCATGACATCCATGCCGAAAGGGGCTTCTGACTACCACTGACAGATCGACATCCTTGCTGAGAGGGGCTTCTGACTACCACTAACAGGCACGACATCCTTGCCCAGAGGGGCTTCTGACTACCACTGACAGGCGCGACATCCTTGCCCAGAGGGGCTTCTGACTACCACTGACAGGTCGACATCCTTGCCGAGAGGGGCTTCTGACTACCACTGACAGGCACGACATCCTTGCCGAGAGGGGCTTCTGACTACCACTGACAGGCACGACATCCAGGCCGAGAGGGGCTTCTGACTACCACTGACAGATCGACATCCTTGCCGAGAGGGGCTTCTGACTACTACTGACAGGCACGACATCCTTGCCGAGAGGGGCTTCTGAATACCACTGACAGGTCGACATCCTTGCCGAGAGGGGCTTCTGACTACCACTGACAGGTCGACATCCCTGCCGAGAGGGGCTTCTGACTACCACTGACAGATCGACATCCTTGCCGAGAGGGACTTCTGACTACCACTGACAGGCACGACATCCTTGCCGAGAGGGGCTTCTGACTAACACTGACAGGCACGACATCCATGCCGAGAGGAGCTTCTTACTACCACAGACAGGTCGACATCCTTGCCGAGAGGGGCTTCTGACTACCACTGACAGGCACGACATCCTTGCCGAGAGGGGCTTCTGACTACCACTGACAGGCACGACATCCTTGCCGAGAGGGGCTTCTGACTACCACTGACAGGCACGACATCCTAGCCGAGAGGGGCTTCTAACTACCACTGACAGGCACGACATCCTTGCCGAGTGGGGCTTCTGACTACCACTGGCAGGTCGACATCCTTGCCGAGAGGGGCTTCTGACTATCACTGACAGGTCGACATCCTTGCCGAGATGGGCTTCTGACTATCACTGTCAGGTCGACATCCTTGCCTAGAGGGGCTTCTGACTATTACTGACAGGTCGACCTGTTGAAACGTAGAACTTTCAATTGCTGTGTTAGCCAATAATATTGCTCGCTCAGATTTACACGGCTAGTTTTTGGATAAATAAAACACGTTAGCTGTTCCTAAAGATCAATGACGGCAACGTTTTACTGCCGAAAGTGACTAAGATCGCCAAGAGGCGGATAGTTTTGCGAGTCAGTGAAATATCATCTTATGTTGTACATGAAAAGTGTCTTCCATAAAGTGTACAATGGCATACGGCCGTACTTCTTGACAAAATATGTACACCCGATGTGGATGTGTTTCCGAAACTTAATGGTCACCCCAGTAAAAAAGGAACCCGGTTCACTCTAGTTCACACGTGTCATTCTGGCTCAGCACTGGTATTCACGTGATTCATGTATGGAACTCGTACGGTTCTAGCTGTACATGTATGTACGTGTATACACACGTATGTACGTGTTTGTGTGATTTCATTTTTACGTGTTTGTGTGTTCTGAGAGAGATTGAGGGAGAGAGCGAGAAAGACATAGAGGGAGAGAGAGCCGGAGGGAGAGGAAAAACAGAGATGTCGTTACAGTGACCATATGTTAAAACAGAGATGTCGTTACAGCGACCATATGTTAAAACAGAGATGTCGTTACAGCGACCATATGTTAAAACAGAGATGTCGTTACAGTGACCATATGTTAAAACAGAGATGTCGTTACAGCGACCATATGTTAAAACAGAGATGTCGTTACAGCGACTATATGTTAAAATAGAGATGTCGTTACAGCGACCATATGTTAAAACAGAGATGTCGTTACAGTGACCATATGTTAAAACAGAGATGTCGTTACAGTGACCATATGTTAAAACAGAGATGTCGTCACAGTGACCATATGTTAAAACACAGATGTCGTTACAGTGACCATATGTTAAAACAGAGATGTCGTTACAGTGACCATATCTTAAAACAGAGATGTCGTTATAGCGACCATATGTTAAAACAGAGATGTCGTTACAGCGACCATATGTTAAAACAGAGATGTCGTTACACCGACCATATGTTAAAACAGAGATGTCGTTACAGCGAGAGAGAGAGAGAGAGAGAGAGAGAGAGAGAGAGAGAGAGAGAGAGATGGGGTGTATAGATCAAATAAATGATCCTCCATTTTTCGTATGTTGAAGCTCCTCCGGCTGTCAACAACATTAGCTTCTGAGACAAACGTAGCACAAAAGGAGTGATTTGTGTTGTATATAAACATCGCGAAAAAATGTAGAAAGTTATTAAGCAGTACCCAGTCCGTAGGACTGTTCGAAGTGCTTCATGTGTTACCCTGGTAAACATGTTCATTCCAGCGCCATCTCCGCTTCTCTGGGGAGGATTCAACCACGTTGCATTTAATGCGCGAATACCATTCATCAATACATCCACCACTGTCTAGCAAAATACTCATTTATACAGCTGAGTGCACTGAGTGCACTGAGTGCACTGAGTGCACTGAGTGCGCTGAGTGCACTGAGGCAAAGTGGAGTGAAAGAAATTGTCCCAATTTCGAAATGACAGCAAGATGATTCAAACCTCGTGTTAGTGTGACAGGTGTAATATGTTGTTAGTGTAACACCATGGACATGTAACACCATGGACATGTGACACCATGGACATGTGACACCATGGACATGTGACACCATGGACATGTAACACCATGGACATGTGACACCATGGACATGTGACACAATGGACATGTAACACCATGGACATGTGACACCATGGACATGTGACACCATGGACATGTAACACCATGGACATGGCCATCAAGTTCCAGAAAGACCAACACTAGTAGCTGGAAGGACCAGGCCGCCGAACGTCCAGTCCACTGCTTTGAGACAGACGGCTCACAGAACTCACCAGGCAAAGACCTGCTTTGAGACAGACGGCTCACAGAACTCACCAGGCAACGACCTGCTTTGAGACAGACGGCCCACAGAACTCACCAGGCAACGACCTGCTTTGAGACAGACGGCCCACAGAACTCACCAGACAACGACCTGCTTTGAGACAGACGGCCCACAGAACTCACCAGGCAACGACCTGCTTTGAGACAGACGGCCCACAGAACTCACCAGGCAAAGACCTGCTTTGAGACAGACGGCCCACAGAACTCACCAGGCAACGACCTGCTTTGAGACAGACGGCCCACAGAACTCACCAGGCAACGACCTGCTTTGAGACAGACGGCCCACAGAACTCACAAGACAACAGCCTGCTTTGAGACAGACGGCTCACAGAACTCACCAGGCAAAGACCTGCTTTGAGACAGACGGCCCACAGAACTCACCAGGCAAAGACCTGCTTTGAGACACACGGCCCACAGAACTCACCAGACGATGACCTGCTTTGAGACAGACGGCCCACAGAACTCACCAGGCAAAGACCTGCTTTGAGACAGACGGCCCACAGAACTCACCAGACAACGACCTGCTTTGAGACAGACGGCCCACAGAACTCACCAGGCAAAGACCTGCTTTGAGACAGACGGCCCACGGAACTCACCAGACAACGACCTGCTTTGAGACAGACGGCCCACAGAACTCACCAGGCAAAGACCTGCTTTGAGACAGACGGCCCACAGAACTCACCAGGCAAAGACCTGCTTTGAGACAGACGGTACACTGAATGAGGCGGAGAAACGGCAGAGGAAAAAGGATAAGGACATTAACCCAGAGCAAGCCTCACTTCCACCCGGAACCCCCCGCCCCACTGCACCAAGATCAGCAGATCAAGAATCGAGCTCTTGGGTCACACCAGGACACAATAAACGTCCTTATGGCCTGCCGATGATGATGATAGGTATTTCAAACGCGCCTATTTTGTTTTACCAATCAATCAATCAATCAATCAATTCGTTATTCTTTAAAACCGTATTAGGTTACACGAGAATTAGAATGTTGCATATTGTTACAATATAAGATGGTTATAAGTGTATCCAACTTTCAATAATATTTAGATATTACATTGGTAAACGTCTTTACCAAAAATACAAAGCAAAAATGTGTTACAGTAAGATCAACTTACAACTTAAAACTATTTAACATCTCCTGTACCAATTTACGTAATTTAATTATCTTTGCATGGCTTGAAAAAAATGAACCATTTTTAAAGTATTTAAATAATATCTAGAAATAAACTGTTGGTTAGCTTCTTAAAAATATGTAAATTAAAACAAATAATGAAACTCATCCACAATATCATTACAATCACACAGAGTACAAAATACGTAACCGTTAAGCAATCTAATCGCTGCTAGTCAGAGAGAGAGAGAGAGAGTGGGGGAGAGAGAGAGAGAGAGTGGGGGAGAAAGAGAGAGTGGGGGAGAGAGAGAGAGAGAGTGGGGGGAGAGAGAGAGAGAAAGAGAGAGAGTGGGGGAGAGAGAGAGAGTGGGGGGAGAGAGAGAGAGAGAGAGAGTGGGGGGAGAGAGAGAGTGGGGGGAGAGAGAGAGTGGGAGAGAGAGAGAGAGTTGGGGAGAGAGGGGAGAGAGGGGAGGGAGGGAGGGACATAAAGCGGGGGAGTAGCTTCTGAGACGAACATAATGATTTAAGTGGCGAGTAAACATCGGTACCAAGCGAAAAACACGAAAAACTAGTTAATTTTATGTTTTATATGTAATTTACAACACACTCTAGAGCGACCCATCCCATTATTTTTCAAGGCGACTTATAGCCCAAGTGACCTTTTGACGTTCTAGTGGGTTAAAACGCAAAGCAGACCGTGAAAAAGTAAAAAGGTTAGTTTTTACATCTAGTCCATATAACCGATCCAGCGGTTTACACGCCATCCCCTGATATATATACATGTTTATTTCAAAGACAACCCCTCTTCTCTAGGAAGCATTCAGTCATGCTGCAATTACTGCGGAAAGAATATTCGTTCACATGCAGACAGACTGATAGAGATAGAGGGGGGAGAGAGAGAGGAGAGAGATGAAAGAGAGAAGAGAGAGAGAGGAGAGACAGATATGAGAAAGAGAGAGGAGAGAGAGGAGAGAAAGAGGAGAGAAAGAGAGGAGAAAGAGGAGAAAGAGAGGAGAGAAAGAGAGGATAGAGAGGGAGAGAGAGAGAGGAGAGAGAGTGAGGCGAGATAGAGGAGAGAGAGAGGAGAGAAAGAGAGGAGAGATAGGAGAAAGAGAGGAGAGAAAGAGAGGATAGAGAGGGAGGGAGAGAGAGAGAGGAAAGAGAGTGAGGCGAGAGAGAGGAGAGAGAGAGGAGAGAGAGAGGAGAGACTCAGAGCGCCCCCTAGCGACTGTAGTAGTACCTAAAGATAACGAGTAGCCATGTATAGTGGACATAGGAAGAATATAGAGGTTAAAAATAATACATTGACCACCCCAGCCCACCCCACCCCACCCCACCCCACCCCAGGAGAGGAATATTAATAATTGAGAGGAAAGAGTTAACAGTGGTCATTAACAGGGTAATTAAGAACTGAGATCAAAGGACCTAACGAGGAGACGAGAAAGGAACAAAACACTCAATAACTACTAGCGTCGGGAGAATCCGGGAGTTCCCAATTGGCCCGTGTTTCCTAGGAGGAATCGAAACCTTGGATCCTTCAGCTGCCGATGCTGCTGTGACAAATATGGGTTCGCTCACTGCAACGATGGCTACTACAAAACTATGTTTCATTATTGCTGAGTACATCACTTGTGTCGAAATGTCGTCGAAGCAACGGTCACTTCAACTGTAACTGTTATGAGTGAACAGAAAAGTTCAAACCTTCCTTTGGCATTTGTCTTTTATGAATGTCTTAATGCTATCTCACAGCAGCGCCATTGATAAATAGTTTTATCCATGCGTCTGTTTGTTTGTTTGTTTGTTTGTTTGTTTGTTTGTTTGTTTGCTTGCTTGCTTGCCTCATAGCAAAACATATTTCTCAGTTCAACTTACTTGTTCTTTTTGTAACATATGGCCTCTAAGCCAAGCTTGTATACTGTTCTCTAAATAATGCCTAACTTTCGATGTATGCATATAATTGACACATGTATAGTAGTACATATTGTAGTAGTCCTCCTAATCAACTGGATTATTTGATTCTCATTTGAAGCCGCAATCCTGATCTGTTACAATACTAGTTACCCCCTTCGTCCTTTCCTTTGATGGTTACAGCAAGCGTAGGGTTTTTTTATCTTCCATGCAAGTTCCCGTGTTCTATGTGTTGGCATTTACATTTACATTTCCCAAAATTTAATAATTGCGCCACCATTTGACTAATTTAACTGCGCTGTAGATCGTCTTTATCTCCATCACCTTTAACTTTTCCAAACTCATTAGCTCAGCAGCCAATCCAACTGTTTACAACTGGAATTGCTAATCGATTACAAACTGCCTGACTACTTTTGTTTGGGTCGCGTCCGAGCTGTTTCTCCCGACGACTTTGGCGCAATAGAAGTATTTTATTTTGTATTTCTGTAGTTGTCAGTGCTTGTTAAGCCACGGGTTTTTAATATAAGTAACACGTTTTGATGTGACAGTTTAGCGAGACAATTGTTTTACTTAACGTGAATAAAGCCACTTGTCACTCCTCATCTTCTGACTTACTGTTTATTCTATACAAAACGATTCGGTAAGCATAACCAGGCTTTTTGAAAAGGACTATGTGCATATCAATGAAGTCCACCATATGGTATACTATTAACCTCTCTAATAAATTACGAATTCATTGATGTTAGACTTAATGGTCTGTACTTGTCGGACTCTTTGAAATAATGTTACCCTTTTTGTTTCTTTCCGTTCTAAAGGAATCTGTCTCTTTCAGTGACAAGTTGAACATTTGTGCGATAAACTAATTTGTTATTTTGTTTCCTTCAGTCATTTCGTAGAATCCAGATAATAATCTACTACAGATAATTCATTATCCTTCATCAATTCTGGAGATAATGCGATTACAATGTGACTAAGACTATGTGCAAAACAGCATATCCGTGGCGAACTGAGAGGGAGCCGTGCTGAAAACGAACTGAGAGGGAGCCGTGCTGATAACGAACTGAGATGGAGCCGTGCTGATAACGAACTGAGGGGGAGCCGTGCTGATAACGAACTGAGAGAGAGTCGTGCTGATAACGAACTGAGAGGGAGCCGTGCTGATAACGAACTGAGAAGGAGCCGTGCTGATAACGAACTGAGAGGGAGCCGTGCTGATAACGAACTGAGAGGGAGCCGTGCTGATAACGCTGGAACTGCGTGGAATACAAACCCTATCAGTTACAACTACGTATGTCGACGTGGCGGGCTGCTCTCTGACATCTGAATTGTACGCTTGCCCTGCACCCGGAGCTGTCATTGTGACCCCTTGCACCCCTTATGATTAAACCCCACCTCTTGGCTCGTTCCGTGCATTTGATCGTAAAATAACCAATGACGTACGTATGGACCACCATAGTAGCCAGGGTGTCCATAAATCTCCTACCAACAGTCAACGCAGTGCATGTGGCAATAAAACATCGCGACCTTAGGCATACCTAGAACCATAAGTTTAACCGGTGAATAAACTGGACAAAATAAAAATCGTAGCGTTCGTGTTTAAGCAAGGTTCACACCAAGCGTTCGTGTTTAAGCAAGGTTCACAGCAAGCGTTCGTGTTTAAGCAAGGTTCACACCAAGGGCAAACTGTATAGAGCGTTGTGTATGTTTCAGTCATTGCATCCACAAGTTGGACTTTTGTTGCTTCATAAATGAAACATTGACACTAACTTGGTTTAGAACGTTTTCCGACGCTACTGACTCGCGAAAACCCGACAATGCAGCCAATTGGCTGAGTCGTAAAAAGGAAGAGTTTAAAACGAAACATAAGTCGTAGTTTGGGGCTATGCACTTAAAAGAGAACAAAACGCGAGTTGTTTACCCAGAACGTGTTCTAAAAATGGGAGAATCGGGTCATTTCGTCGGGTAATTGAGTGCTGACATGTTAACCAGCCCGACTAATATCGGGTAACCTAGACTACTTTGCTCTGTTGGTAAACACAGAACCAACGCAGTCTCAAACAAACGTGTTATTTTGTCGGAAAGAGGGCTAGTTTAGTAAACAAATGTCAAAATAGTTTACATAAATTGAGTTTGGACACAAACAACATGGTCATATCCGACCGTCAAGTATTGGAATAGGTGTATACAAATACATTTCCATATGACTAGCGAATATTGCCAGACTACGACCCATGTGCCGTAAGGCTAACTAGCAATAAGCGCGGCCCATTAAATGAAAATGCTGTGTGTTCAACAAGGTTTTCCTAGTAAACCACTGACTTGGTTGTAGTTGCAAATGGCTATGTTTTTGTAACTCGTAGGTGCATAGGCCCAAAACCAGGACTTTTGTTTCCTTTAAAGTGAATGTGTTTATTTTTAGGTTCCCTTGTTTTGTCTTTGTTTGTACAACAACATAGTATGACCTTTGTATTGTGCTGGACACAACACATAGTAGTGCAATTTACAAATTATTACCTTGTACAGTACATAGAAAGAAACATGTCAACAAGAAATAATCGTGTATCTGGTAGGACAATTAAATACCATGATCTATGCTCTAATCAAACGTTCCTTCTGAGACACAAGACGGAGAATTGCCGAATTGATGGTTTAAAGACATGTTCGCTACCAACCTTCACAACGTCTATCAAAACACGCTGTCTATCAAAGCACCAAGGCTGGTAATGACGTAATCCATCAACTGCAGGTGCACATGGGTTGTCAACAGAAAACTCGATGAGAACATGTATTCTTGTCCTGTTGCTCACTAGGACGTTGCGGCGTTGCCAGGAGGCACGTTTGTTGACGTGGAGCGACCACATGGCGGCACCGGTTTGCGATGGTGCTAAGGAAGGCGCTGCATCAATATGGATGTCCTCCCAAGTAGGGTTGTTGATACTGCACGAGCAAACCGTGTTAAACATTTAAGATTAAACACATTTGTAGCAGTACTTTTTAATCGTATTTCATGTAGATGTATTTAGTTTGCGCACTTGTCCAAATCACATTCCCCGGGCGAGCTCGTGGTACAACACCACAATTGTACTCACCGGGAACTATGCACATGTTGTAAGCAAACCCTTCTCCATATCGCCGTCAACACTCCATTGCATCCAGTATATAATATCATGTGAATATTTGAAACTATCGTGTGTGTGTGTGTGTGTGTGTGCGTGCGTGCGTGCGTGCGTGCGTGCGTATGTGCTTGCTATTGTAATGTCATTATACTTTAGTTATATTATATTTGTGTTGTATATTTCAGTTTACCATACATATATTACTAGTTATTTATTAACACATGTTACTTGAGCTGTAGATTTTCACATTCTAGTTAACAATACATGTGTTACTAGTTATTTATTAACACATGTTACTTGAGCTGTAGATTTTCACATTCTAGTTAACAATACATGTGTTACTAGTTATTTATTAACACGTTATTTGAGTTGTAGATTTTCATTGTATTGACAACTGTATTGTTTAATCTGTGGGTCAAATAAACACTTCCGATTCCGAGCATGCGATCGTGCGTTCGTGTGTTCCAGCAAGCGTGTGCGTGTGCGCATGCGTACGTGGGTGGGTGCGACCGTGCGTTCGTGCGCGTGTGCGTTATATATTCTACTTCACATGCAGCGGTCATTTTGTCAAGGAATGTGATGGTATTCATGTCATGTCGCTCGGGGCGCTGGGTAAAGTGGATAAATTGCAGTGGGACATTTATTACATGATATATCTCTTTGGGACTACACATCGTCCAGCTACATAATATGTGTGTGGGTAACTGAGTTTAAGTGTCAATGCGTGAGAGTATTTGTGAACACTTCAACGAAAATCAAATATACATTCAAGCCATGCAGAGTGTAGCAGAGGAGAACCAGTTTCTTGTGTTCATTGTAGTCATTAAACGAATTCTGACCTAGTTTACACACATCTGGTAAATTTGCAAGTTTGCATGTACGTATGTATGCATATAATGCATGCATGTGTAAGTTTGCATGTACGTATGTATGCATTCATTATCAGAAAGGTGTGTACGAGGGTCATTCTATAATTGAAGCACACATTCAAGAAATTTCTCTCCCAGGTATATGGGTGAATCGCAACATATTTTCAAATATTCCTGTGACGAATTGTGCAATTATTGAGATACTGTGAAGTATTATCTACATATCTATGAAATAGTCCTGTTCCAAGGGTATGCTTGGCTAGTAGAGGAGAATGCATATCATATTCCTGGCGCAAATTTCAAGATATTTTACCGCATACATAAACATGTTAGATAAGTTAACACCATGACGAATGTTTGAGCAAACTGTTATTACAGAATAGTTTGTATTCTTCATGTTAACATATGTCCGCATATTCGTTGACCATGCTTACCGCCCTAGATTAGTTAATTGGGTATGAATGTTGTAATGTGTAATCGCTAGATGACAGCACGTCATTCTCGTCAGAAATGCAAAGTCACTTAGAATGTTAAGCAAACGACGAGCGTATAAAGGTACGAAAGAACACGCACTCCAACGATACAATCCTTATTATGGGAAAGAGGGACTCCAATGTCATAGTTGCCTCAGATTACTCACTATGGCCGAAACAGGAATTCGCAAGACAAACTCAAATTGAGAACTTCTACTATCGATACGCGCTTAATACGAACTCACGATTACCAACACATCCTTCAAAGAGTCTAATTCGCAAAACAACGTGGACTCACCCAATATCTAAACACGGACATATGATTGATGATATCATCACTAGACAAAGATCGTATGGATCCAACTGTTCGACAGAAGAGATCACCAATCGGTGAGATGCAAATTGAGACTCAACCTGGGGAAACAACACTCCAGGCAAACACTTAACTTTCTCTCTCTCATCATCTTGTTGTGTTATGTTCGTCTCAGAAGCTACTCCCCCGCTTTATCTCCCTCCCTCCCCTCTCTCCCCTCTCTCCCCCACTCTCCCTCTCCCTCTCTATTTCTCTCTCTCTCTCTCTCTCTCTCTCTCTCTCTCTCTCTCTCTCTCTCTCTCTCTCTCTCTCTCTCTCTCTCTCTCTCTCTCTCTCTCTGTCTCTCTCTCTCTATATATATATATATATATATATATATATATATATATATATATATATATATATATATATACATATATATATATATGTATATATATATACACAAAACACACACACACACACACACACACACACACACACACACACACACACACACACACACACACACATAGGAAACACCACTGGTTTGATTCAAATGACACGTTGTTTTCACAGCAGATTTCTGACAACAACAATGCGTGTGAGAGAATACTGAATACTAGGAGCTCAAGGGCGAACAATGCAGAAAAGATGAGCTGACCACATCCGGCACCCGCTAAAAGTGCCTGGGACATCTCAACTGAAGCCCTTGAAACAGTGGAACAACTTCCAACTGCTAATTACTAGCTGAATCACCCAAACAATTTGAGACTGATAAAACCATTAACTCACTGAAGAACAAAAACGCGCCAACCAAAGATGTTGTCTCCGAGAGCTTCTGAAATATGAAGGCTGCAGGATCGTTGCACAACCAGACAGTGTCAGACTGGAACGATGCACGCGTCTCACAAGAATGGAATAATGCTAAAATTATCACTCTGTTTAAGAAAGGAATCTGTTCAGAGTGTGGAAATTACAAAGGTGTATCACTCCTCTCAGAAGCTGATAAGGTAATCGGAAAAGTACACCTCAATCAACCTTACAATCCATTACATCACTGGTCACAGAGGAGGTGACACTGGTCACAGAGGAGTTGAACTGGTCACAGAGGAGGTGACACTGGTCACAGATTAGGTGAACTGGTCACAGAGGAGGTGACACTGGTCACAGACGAGGCACGCAATTTACTATGCGCACGTGAACGTCATACACGTATACTCTGGTACAACACCATACACACTATTTGTGAACAAATACAAATCTAACTGGTTGTTTGTAGTTTAGTTCTTAGAACCGACCTGTGCTACTTCTGCCTCAGCAATGGCCACACCCTTACACTGTAAATGTAAGCATTTCGTATTAACTGCTTCAACATGAAAAATGTGCAGTCACTAAGAAACGGAGTGAACAACGCAGTAGCCACAAAAAGCGTTTCTGAATGTTGACGACCTGACGGACAGGTCTAGTCATCACCGCACGCTGACCAACACACCCTTGACGTATGGCCTATCTCGCGAGGTGTGGCGTGATATTGGGCACGTACCACGTGTAAGTTCGAAGAATAAAATGCTGTAGCGAATCGCCACGTCTTTACATTCCAGATTGGTGAAGAGGACACACAATCTCACACAATCTGAATCTCACACAATCCGAAGACTACGTGAGTATTGCATTTTAATATAATTTTATTATATATATATATATATATATATATATATATATATATATATATATATATATATATATATATATATATATATATATATATATATATCACAAATAATTAGTGCCGGTCTAATAATGACTTTCGTTGATAAATAGACGTCTTTACTATAAAACAGTTTGTGCCTCTGTCTGTCTGTCTGTCTGCTCCCTTATATTTCCGCCAATGCTGCATTATTCTACTGACATTTTGCTGGCGTGCTCGCGGGGATGGTTCGTATAGTTAGAAAATTACGAAAGAACTTATGCAGAAGTTCGACGTAGACTACGTAACTCGAAACAATATTAGATATGTACAAGTTATGTACAAGTTACGTACAAGTTACGTTAGCAACTTTGTGTGCGTTTTCTACGATTATTCCGAGTTATTTGATTTCAGTCAAACGTCCACATGATTTTTTTTTCGTACTGTACGTCGTACGGTACGGTACAGTACAGATAAACCGGCAGTGGTACAATATTTGTTGGAGCATGACGTTATATCTTTCATTGCCATTGGCATCGACCTGACTAAACTTGACTGGGCAGTGCTAGGATTCCCTCTCTCCAGTTAGTGCTGAACAAGATGTCGTGGTGTGGAATAATTCGTCTTCATTATTAGCAGTAATTATGTTCCAGATACCCACAGAATGAAGTTCTTAGTGTTCGCAGTTTGCACGTTCATGTTGACTCTGTCGATGGGTGCAGCTCAGGTACGTAAAGTGTGTGTACATGTCCACATGGTTATTTCAGGTACGTGCACGTGTGTGTACATGTCCACATGGTTATTTCAGGTACGTGCACGTGTGTATACATGT
>BSQZ01000010.1:897500-940000 GCA_033239005.1 Lamellibrachia satsuma | reverse complement strand
CTTAGGGAGAGCCGGATAAGCGAGACTACCGCCTCCTGGCAAACTGCACTTCCCATTGTATCGGAAACCGGATGTTTGTCCAGAATATTTACACAATAAAGTAAAGCTGAATAAATATTTAACACTGTGTTGCATCTAACGTATTGCTGCGTTTTCAGGATATTGTCACCAATTCTAATCTTATCTTATGACTGTTGCGTTGGCATTGCGTTGTACGTTGTTATGTTAGACTGCTTTGCTATTTCCCACAGTGATATTTTGATATGCTGATAGCACGTGCGACTCGTAAAGACTCCATTTGTGTAGGCGCTGTTGTGACGCCACAGCAGCCAATCGGCGTCTTTGACAAGATTCTACGCTATAAATGTTTTTTCATGATTTAACTTTTCTGAGTGACAGTTGTGTCAGTATAATCAAAGTTTATTTGAATGCATCGTATAAACTGATAAAGTTTACTCTTCTTTGATGAGTTAGCCAAATGCCAGTGTGAGAGCCTAATTACATATGCCCGGGTGAGAGCCTAATTACATATGCCCGTGTGAGAGCCTAATTAGATATGCCCGTGTGAGAGCCTAATTACATATGCCCGAGTGAGAGCCTAATTACATATGCCCGGGTGAGAGCCTAATTACATATGCCCGGGTGAGAGCCTAATTACATATGCCCGGGTGAGAGCCTAATTACATATGCCCGGGTGAGAGCCTAATTACATATGCCCGGGTGAGAGCCTAATTATATATGCCCGGATGAGAGCCTAATTACATATGCCCGTGTGAGAGCCTAATTACATATGCCCGTGTGAGAGCCTAATTACATATGCCCGTGTGAGAGCATAATTACATATGCCCGTGTGAGAGCCTAATTACATATGCCCGGGTGAGAGCCTAATTACATATGCCCGGGTGAGAGCCTAATTACATATGCCCGTGTGAGAGCCTAATTACATATACCCGGGTGAGAGCCTAATTACATATGCCCGGGTGAGAGCCTAATTACATATGCCCGGGTGAGAGCCTAATTACATATGCCAGGGTGAGAGCCCAATTACCTATGCCCGGGTGAGAGCCTAATTACATATGCTCCCAGATTCTGAGTGCGTATATAATTTTCGCCGCAACGGAACCTACACTCTACGACACACGGTGGCGCCACATCCCGCAGTTTTGAAAAACTAGGCTAGTTTCATAGTAGTCTCGCTTGGCGCTCGCCTTCGTGAACTGGCCGAGAAGAGAGTCTGGCCCCCATTCCGTGGTCTCATTACCGACTGTCACCACTGCATTTTGTGTAGGCTTTCCCGTGAAGCGCCAGCAGCCAATCAGCGTCTTTTTCAGGAGTCTACACTAAACAATTTATTTTGCCTTATTTGTTAGCCAAATCCCCGGATGAGAGACTAAATAATCTAATTATGTATGCTACCAGAATCTTGACGCATATAGTATTTCCATTACAAAGAAAAGTACACTCTGCATCCAGGCGATGATGTGTGCGACACAGCTCGGAGCCTGGATACTTGAGGCTAATTTTACGGCTGCCGCACGACAAATGTGACGCCATCTATCGGATCACTGGTGCATAGTTGTGGTGCGTTTCATAGTGGTCTGCCGACCATTGTATTAGTCAGCCTTGTTTCACACATTGTCAGGAACGTAACTAGGCATACATTCATGTGGAAGTACAAATATATGAAGGGGTCTGGGTGTCCGTGTTTTAAGAAGCAAATTGTAATCATGACCCACCTACTCGACACCCATCCCAGGTGGATGTGACGTATGTATAACAAAGATTAGTTTTAATGTGCTAGGGTTTTGCAGTGTATTAATATATTCTGCATGGCTCCAGTTTACTGTGTAATAGCACAATTAGTGATAGTCCTTGGGCCAAAACCAGAAATTTCATTTATTGCTACCATCTGGGGGGGACAAGATTTAGTTATGATTTTTAAATAGTCCGTGTCTACGGGACCAAGACCAAGATCAATACCAAGACCAAGACCAAAACCAAGACTAAGGCATCATTAGGACACAAATTAACATTGCATCTTGCAAGTTTAACACAACACAATCTTAAAATGCATATGGAATACTACAGATACTCCTAAACAATTAAATTTATCCATAACATAGCTCAGAAAAACAACTTATATAGAGCTCAGAACAACAACTTACATAGAGCTCAGAACAACAACTTATACAAAGTTCAGAACAACAACTTACATAGAGTTCAGAACAACAACAACTTATATAGAGCTCAGAACAACAACTTACATAGAGCTCAGAGCAACAACTTACATAGAGCTCAGAACAACAACTTATATAGAGCTCAGAACAATAACTTACATAGAGCTTAGAACAACAGCTTACATAGAGCTCAGAACAACAACTTATATAGAGTTCAGAACAACAACTTACATAGAGCTCAGAATAACAACTTACATAGAGCTCAGAACAACAACTTACATAGAGCTCAGAACAACAACTTACATAGAGCTCAGAACAATAACTTACATAGAGCTCAGAACAACAGCTTACATAGAGCTCAGAACAACAACTTACATAGAGCTCAGAATAACAACTTACATAGAGCTTAGAACAACAACTTACATAGAGCTCAGAACAACAACTTATATAGAGCTCAGAACAACAACTTATATAGAGCTCAGAACAACAACTTACATAGAGCTCAGAACAACAACTTATACAGAGCTCAGAACAACAACTTACATTGAGCTCAGAACAACAACTTATATAGAGCTCAGAACAACAACTTACATAGAACTCAGAACAACAACTTACATAGAGCTCAGAACAACAACTTACATAGAGCTCAGAACAACAACTTACATAGAACTCAGAACAACAACTTACATAGGGCTCAGAACAACAACTTACATAGAGCTCAGAACAACAACTTACATAGAACTCAGAACAACAACTTACATAGAGCTCAGAACAACAACTTACATGGAGCTCAGAAAAACAAACTATATAGAGCTCAGAACAACAACTTACATAGAGCTCAGAACAACAACTTACATAGAGCTCAGAACAACAACTTACATAGAGCTCAGAAAAACAACTTACATAGAGCTCAGAACATCAACTTACATAGAGCTCAGAACAACAACTTACATAGAGCTAAGAACAACAACTTACATAGAGTTCAGAACAACAACAACTTATATAGAGCTCAGAACAACAACTTACATAGAGCTCAGAACAACAACTTACATAGAGTTCAGAAAAACAACTTATATAGAGCTCAGAACAACAACTTACATAGAGCTCAGAACAACAACTTATATAAAGTTCAGAACAACAACTTACATAGAGTTCAGAACAACAACAACTTATATAGAGCTCAGAACAACAACTTACATAGAGCTCAGAGCAACAACTTACATAGAGATCAGAACAACAACTTATATAGAGCTCAGAACAACAACTTACATAGAGCTCAGAACAACAACTTATATAGAGTTCAGAACAACAACTTACATAGAGCTCAGAATAACCACTTACATAGAGCTCAGAACAACAACTTACATAGAGCTCAGAACAACAACTTACATAGAGCTCAGAACAACAACTTACATAGAGCTCAGAACAACAACAACTTATATAGAGCTCAGAACAACAACTTACATAGAGCTCAGAATAACAACTTACATAGAGCTCAGAACAACAACTTACATAGAGCGAAGAACAACAACAACTTATATAGAGCTCAGAACAACAACTTACATAGAGCTCAGAACAACAACTTACATAGAGCTCAGAACAACAACTTACATAGAGCTCAGAATGATAGGCTTATTGTTCATCAGTTCAATCATCATTACTATCTCCATCATCAGAGTCACCTAGTTCAAATGCCAACTGTTCTTCTTTCTTCTGATTGCTGCATGTCTGTAGTTTGCACATGTTGGTGCATGCCAGTCCATTGACAAGGCACGTGCAGCTTGGCAGTTTGCAGGAACGCAGGCACTTGTATGACAACAGTTCCAAAGCAGCACCTGGAACTTGAGGCATGTGCATCCACTTCAATGACCAGATGGCCGCACTTTTTCGGGTCTGCCACAAATGGCTGAGTCTGAAGGCAGCACTTCCAGATTGATGCTTGGTAGTTGGCACAAAGAACATGCACGTGGAGGCAATCTCTGCATGGTGGAAGCTGGCTGGACTCGACCTCTCCTCGTTTGGCACAGAAGAGTTGGTAGCGTAGTTCATTCACTTCGTCAGTGGTGGCAGTTGTCGCATATAGGTGGCAGGTAAACAGCTGCATTTTGTCAAAAAGTTGGACTGATCAAATTGGCTGAAAGTCTCCTGATATGTGCTGTCCTTTTTCATCAGTTTCAGGGCGTCCAACTTCCCATGACCTGTGAGGGCACTCACATTGTCACAGCCTGTGAAGGCATGTAATCCAATTAGGGCGTTGCAGATGCTGTCTCCCAATGAACCTGCCAGTTTCCCAAAGTCGATGAACCGTGTGCGGTTTTTTGTTCCACACTTCTGATAGATGGAGCAGGGGATGTCTCTGTTGAAACCAAGGCAGAGCACCATGACATCTGTGTCTTCGGCTTTTACAGCGTGCAGTGCATGTAAGAGCACACAGTTTCTGCTTCTTCTTGTGTGGACCTCAGTTCTGTGACTTCCACCCAGTCATATTTGGTCATCTTGTAGCAGACCTCCTCACAGGTTACATACAGTCACTTGTCATGTAGCTTCGGCAGTTTCCATTGTTCGACGATGAATTAGGCTGGACTTGTTGCAAGAGCTGCACAGGAACTTCTTCCATTCCTGGATATTGTGGCCTCCTGCAATGTTCTTGTACTGAATAGCTGTGCTTGATCCCCAGTTGCAATTCTCAGCATTTTTGATTGACGTATCCCGGTAAACGTCGAATACCACGTCAATCCTGTGACTCTGTGAACCATCATGTTGGACTAGAGCCGAGCTGAACTGAAAAGCCATCTTCCATAAATTCAGCATGGACATCTAGGTGTTCGACGGGCATCTAAGCATAGTAGCACGGGAGGTAGCGTGCTTAGTTGTGCCGGTCACATGCGATGCACCAGTGAATCACTGCACGAATAGACGCCAGGTGTAGCATCCAGTGTCCCTCTCTTGATGCTCGAAGCAAGCCTAGCAAAATCTCGACCCTGTCCAGGTAGGACAGCCAGAAGTTTGAGAGGCTCCCATTTCCAACTCGCAGGAATTCAAGGTAGACTTCAAACAGGTGCATGATGCGGGCACACGTTTTTGAAGACCTGCGTCAGCGCTGCTTGTGACACATCTTTGCAGAGGTCACTGATGGTTTTCAGTGTTTCACCCATGTGGACCACGTCGTCAGTGTGATTGGCTTGCAATAATGAGAGGAAACATTTCCATGCCAGCCTGGTGAATACCTCATATACTAGCTTGTCATCGCTTCCTAACAATTGCAAGCAGTGTGCATATGGTGTGGAATACTCCAAGCTGATGGTCGTCTTAAACTTGTCAGGATGTTTCCATGTGACCTCAGCAGCCTTTGCGTATAGTGCCTGGTCAAATACACACAAAATCTTGGTCAACTGTAAAGACCGCACAATGTTCAGTGACTGGTTGAGCACCTCGTTGGTAGTAGCCATTTGTGTCGTGGGAGCATTGATGGTGGGTAGGTACCCCACATTGTCTGGAACGACAATGACATCATCTCGACTCAGGATGTTAAAGCCTGTCCAGCTGCTGATTGATTGTTCTGACATGCGTGCCATGATCCAGACGAGGTTCTTCTCTCTGGCATGATGAACCACTGGTGTCAACCTCTACACTCGTGGCTTGTGGCGGCCCTTCCCGTTGTCCAACGTTGTACATGGACAGCATTAGTGGTGGAGTGCTAATACTTATCTCGAGTGAGGATGTTAAAGCCTGTCCAGCTGGAGTGACATCATCTCGAGTGAGGATGTTAAAGCCTGTCCAGCTGGAGTGACATCATCTCGAGTGAGGATGTTAAAGCCTGTCCAGCTGGAGTGACATCATCTCGAGTGAGGATGTTAAAGCCTGTCCAGCTGGAGTGACATCATCTCGAGTGAGGATGTTAAAGCCTGTCCAGCTGGAGTGACATCATCTGCTAATACCTCTCTTCTTTGATTTGTCAACTGAGGAGTTTGGATGGCTGTGGATTGACCAGTTTGGTTTGGACAGCCATTCCATTGACTCTGTGGGATGTCCCTCACCACTGATGGTCTCTTCAAGTCGGTCAATGTTGTCCCAGGCCAAGGTATTGAATACTCCAGGATGAATGTTTGCTGGAAGGGGAACATCGCCTTCTGACAGTGACAGTTTTTGCAGATATAGTGTTGTGTCAATCTCTTCGAGCTGGGAGTAGGATACACTGTGACCAAGTCGAACTGTGAGTAGGATACACTGTGACCAAGTCGAGCTGGGAGTAGGATACACTGTGACCAAGTCGAGCTGTGAGTAGGATACACTGTGACCAAGTCGAGCTGTGAGTAGGATACACTGTGACCAAGTCGAGCTGTGAGTAGGATACACTGTGACCAAGTCGAGCTGGGAGTAGGATACACTGTGACCAAGTCGAGCTGTGAGTAGGATACACTGTGACCAAGTCGAGCTGTGAGTAGGATACACTGTGACCACATCGAGCTGTGAGTAGGATACACTGTGACCAAGTCGAGCTGTGAGTAGGATACACTGTGACCAAGTTGAGCTGGGAGTAGGATACACTGTGACCAAGTCGAGCTTTGAGTAGGATACACTGACCAAGTCGAGCTGTGAGTAGGATACACTGTGACCAAGTCGAGCTGTGTGTAGGATACACTGTGACCACATCGAGCTGTGAGTAGGATACACTGTGACCAAGTTGAGCTGGGAGTAGGATACACTGTGACCAAGTCGAGTTGTGAGTAGGATACACTGTGACCAAGTTGAGCTGTGAGTAGGATACACTGTGACCAAGTCGAGCTGGGAGTAGGATACACTGTGACCAAGTCGAGCTGGGAGTAGGATACACTGGGACCAAGTCGAGTTGTGAGTAGGATACACTGTGACCAAGTCGAGCTGGGAGTAGGATACACTGGGACCAAGTCGAGCTGGGAGTAGGATACACTGTGACCAAGTCGAGCCGGGAGTAGGATACACTGTGACAAAACTCGAGCTGTGAGTAGGATACACTGTGATCAAGTCGAGCTGGGAGTAGGAGACACTGTGACCAAGTCTAGTTGTGAGTAGGATACACTGTGACCAAGTCGAGGTGTGAGTAGGATACACTGTGACCAAGTCGAGGTGTGAGTAGGATACACTGTGACCAAGTCGAGCTGTGAGTTATCACGGTTCTTGATATCTGCTCTACGTCTTGCATCTGCGGTGGCCAGGCTGGAAGACATCACTGTTCTTGCTCTCTGCCCTAAGTCTTGTATCTGCGGTGGCCAGGCTTGGGGGACATAGCGGTTCTTAATGTCTGCTCTAAATCTTGTATCTGCGGTGGCCAGGCTTGGGGGACATCACTGTTCTTGCTCTCTGCCCTAAGTCTTGTATCTGCGGTGGCCAGGCTTGGGGGACATAACGGTTCTTAATGTCTGCTCTAAATCTTGTATCTGCGGTGGCCAGGCTTGGGGGACATCACTGTTCCTGCTTTCTGCCCTAAGTCTTGTATCTGCGGTGGCCAGGCTTGGGGGACATAACGGTTCTTAATGTCTGCTCTAAATCTTGTATCTGCGGTGGCCAGGCTTGGGGGGACATCAAGGTTCTTGATATCTGCTCTGCATCTAGTATCTGCGGTTACCAAGCTTGGGGACATCATGGTTCTTGATGTCTGCTCTAAGTCAGACAGTTGGTTTTTAATGGCGGAAGACCTAAATGGTTACTTCAGTTCAGTGTTTACCAAAGAAGATATTAGTTCATTACCAGTTGCTGATGCTAAATTTCAGGGGGCTAAATCTGACTATTTAGGTCCGTTAGTTGTAACTCCAGAATTGGTAGCTAAGAAAATAAAGGCAATGAAGGATAACAAATCACCGGGAGTGGATGGGATTCCTCCAAAATTACTATTGGAAACAGTAGAACAAATCAGTATACCACTTGCAAGAGTATTCAACTTGTCATTAAAAGAGGGAGTTGTTCCGTTTGAATGGAAAGAAGCAATCATCATACCATTATTTAAAAAGGGTTCGACAAATAAGTCAGAGAATTACAGACCAGTGAGTTTAACGTCAGTGATTTGTAAATTATTAGAAAGGTTAATTAAAGACCATATGGTGGACTTCCTCGTTAAGCATAAATCATTAAATTCATCTCAACATGGATTCCTTAAGCGAGGTCATGCTTAATAAATATGTTATGTTTTTTGGAAAAAATCACTAAGTGGATAGACGTGGGATCGCCAGTAGATAGTATCTACTTAGATTTTCAGAAAGTTTTTGACAAAGTGCCACATCAAAGATTACTACTTAAATTAAAAGCCCATGGTATCTGGGATAGCATAACTGACTGGATAGAACAATGGCTGACTGACAGAAGACAACGAGTTGTAGTAGATGGAGAAGTTTCAAATTGGAAATCGGTTTTGAGTGGGATACCTTAAGGATCAGTATTAGGACCTATATTATTCTTAATTTATATCAATGACTTGGACGACAGTATAACAAGTAACGTACTGACATTTGCGGACGACACAAAACTGTTTAGAAAGGTTAATACTGATGGTGATAAACAACATTTACAAAACGATCTAGACAGATTAGTGAAATGGTCTGAGAAATGGCAGATGCTGTTCAATTTTGGGAAATGTAAATGCCTACATACAGGACATGGGAACTTGAATGTAAACTATAAAATGGGAGATACTGTTCTGGGTACTACTGTAAAAGAAAAGGACTTAGGAGTTACAATAAGCGCTGATATGAAAGTTTCAGAGCAGTGTGGTATTGCAGCTTCAAAGGGTAATCAAATTCTTGGATTGATTAGAAGAAACATAACATACAAGGGAAAAAGTTAATTATACCTCTTTATAAAGCAATAGTTAGATCTCATTTAGAATACTGTATACAAGCATGGAGACCATATCGTAAGAAGGATATAGATACGCTTGAACGCATACAAAGGAGAGCAACTAAAATGATTCCAGAACTTAGAGACCTTAGTTATGAAGAACGCCTGAAAGAATGTGGTTTAACAACTCTAGAGACAAGGAGGTTAAGAGGAGATCAGATTGAAGTTTATAAGATATTGAATGGGTATGGAAATATTGATAGAAATATGTTTTTCTCACTCAAGAAGGATAGCAGAACTAGAGGACATGAGGTAAAATTAGTAAAGGATCAATGTAGATTGGACGCCGGGAAGCACTCGTTCTCACAGAGGACAATAAATGAATGGAACAAATTGTCTACAGATTGTGTAACTGCTAGCAGCGTGAATATGTTTAAAAACAAGGTTGACACACATCTCAGGAGGGCGGGTTATAAGTAGATGAACATTGTTGGACTCTCGACAAGCCAATGGCTTTCTTGTCCACTTGCCATCTGGGCCTTTGGCTTGGATGGCAAATCTGGTTAAATCTTGTTAAGTCTTGTATCAGCGGTGGCCAGGCTTGGGGACATTTTGACATCGGAAAGATGTGCAGGCTTACTTTCCAGCTATCGACGGATGTGCATCTTGGTTGAATCCTTCACCTGGACCATGCCAAGAGAGTTCATAGACGCAGCCAATCTAGATGAAACATCGGCCAACATTTGGGGTTTGGCAAAAATCTCACCCCTGATAAACAGGAACAGTTCGTTGTATGAGTGATTTAGAGCAGCCTCATACCGAACTTCATTCTCATATTGTTCGTTTGTAACATGGCTGGCAGCCTTTTCCTCTCTTGTGTATGACCGGTAGCATGACCTGTGGTAGTGACCCTTAGCAGCTACCAGGTATCTGCTGACAATAGATTTAACAAGATTTAACAAGATATGCCATCCAAGCCAAATGCCCAGATGGTAAGTGGACAAGGAAGCCATTGGCTTATCGAGAGTCCATCAGTGTTCGTCTACGTGTAACCCGCCCTCCTGAGATATGTGTCCAATTTGTTTTTAAACATATTCACGCTGCAAGCAGTTACACAATCCGTAGATAATTTTATCCATTCATTTACTGTCCTCTGTGAGAATGAGTACTTCCTGGTATCCAATCTACACTGATCCTTTACTAACTTTACCTCACGTCCTCTACTTCTGCTATCTTTCTTGAGAGAGAAAAACATATTTCTATCAATATTTTCGTACCCATTCAGTTTCTTAAAAACTTCAATCTGATCTCTTCTTAACCTCCTTGTCTAGCACTCGGCTTTCCATTTTCTTCGTGGCTCCTGATTCTGGCATCTGCTCGTAACTCTCGACATTGTATGAGAGTCTCTCTTGTCTTCTGTCCTTTGAGAATTTTTATGGTTTCTGACAGAAGATGCACTTGTCCTCATAAACCATAAACGAGCTCAATCCTTGTCTAGAAGATGTTTTCGTAGAATTGACATCGTTGTCAGGCTCTTTACTAGTAATTTGTTTTGCTATGACAGCGTTAAGACGTTTCTTCATCGTGAAGACACTGCGACACTTTCGGTAGTAGAGCACTGCTGTCGGTGTCTCTCTCTGGTAAGTCTTTGGCCATGTTTGAAATTGGTTGTCTTATGTTTGTGGCGACACCAACCTTGAGTCTGTCTCTTCGTCAGAGCAGTGGGTGAGGCAGTCTATGCGTGGCCGCTTTGGTGACAAACTGCCGCTTCCCTCACCAGTATCCATTTCTTTGACGCAGTGTTCCCCACTTTTCACGGTCGACATGATGCCGCAATTGTTCATGGCCGACATGATGCCGCAATTGTTCATGGCCGACATGAACCCGGAAACAACATGAATAAAAAAGTTTTTATCTAGCACGAATTTGCGTTTTATGTAAAACACGTTATGCGCAACCAAAAGGATAGAGCTACTCATTTGGTTATCATATATTATTCTACTTATAGTGCTGGAACAGATAATTTGCCAAAAATGAAGTTTTGCCCCCCCCCCTCCTCCCCCACTTGGTAAGGACATCTGCTAGTGAAGCATCATTGCAAATGTGTAATACATGTACACGTAATACATGTACACATAATACATGTACACGTAATACATGTACACGTAATACAATATCATTCAAACTCATTGGAAAACTTTAAGTACGATGACCACACATACTAAGAATTAATCATGATTATATTAAAATCGAATACAATTAAGTGTGTACACATAAGGGCACATGAGCGTATCGTGTCGTCGAGTGTCTCTCAGCGACATTGACCATCTCCCATCTTCCATTTTGTAGCTGACGTAGATCACCTGACATGTTGTCTTGGAACACCTCAAACAGCTGGACAATCTAGTGTCAGATTCAGTGAATACATAATTGAACGTACACTAGGGCCCTGCACGGACCTATACTTTTAGCTCAAGCCCCGCACGTAATTAGCAGTTAGAATCCAGGTCCGGCCCAGGCCCGCAAGAATGTTTCAAGCCCAGCCCGGCCCAGGCCTGCAAGCTAGAATTTAAGTTTACGCCCGGCCCATACCTGCGGGCCAAAGACGGGTAAGCCACGGCCCGCTAAATTGAGAAAAGATAAACATATTATATTATGATAAAAACGAAACATAAATAAAGTGTAATACATACGCTTTGTTTTATTAAATAACATAACAAAACAATTATATATGAACATTGTATAATGTCTACCAGTCTGCTATCCACTGTCCATAGTGTGCTGGATGACTAGAAATCCAGCACAACCAACTGCTTGAAACGGACAAATATCCTGAAGAAAAATTATCAGCTTTTTATTGTCATTACTATTAAGTATTATAACATATTTTTATATTATGGTTTTAATTTATTGGTTTATGGTTAGGGTAGGAGATTGGTTTGTCTAACCCTAATGCAAACCATAACCCTACTTTAATTGTTAATTGAATTAGCTCAACTAAGTTAACTTAATTTAATTAATTAATGTTACCAGTAAGGGCAGCGAATTTGGTATTAATTAATATTTCAATTAAATGTCACCCACTGGCACTGACACCCAGTGACATTTCCAGCAGGTCTGCAGTCACTAGCCTGAGACAGATCAAGTCCAGACATGTGTGAATAGTACAAGTGTGAATGAATCAGTACTGGGGAAATTGTAGACACTAAACAGTAGACACTAGTTGACACAATTGAAAAACACCAACTACCAACTGGTGTGGGCAGTGGGCAGTGGGCAGTGGGCAGTGGGCAGTGGGGAGGTCATTCAGGCAGGCAAGATTTGGAGGGAAGACCTAGACAATAGAATGTCCACTGGTTTGGTCAAAGGGTGATACATTGATGGTTAATCATGGCTTGATTGTATAAAGTAAACATTTGGGGCTGGCTACTTCCAGCCAAGTGAACTTATGGGGTCATTAGATCTATGCAAAAAGTTACATTCATGCAAAAAATGTGCATTTGTAACATATGTATTCTGAATGTACTACGTAGTAGTAATATGTACTGTATAATGTGTGTACTGTGTATGCAATACTAGTCCTTGCTATTATATGAAATGTTTCTATTCAAAGAATGCACATTATTAAAATTGGGTTCTATTAAAATTATACCATTGGAAGTCCCATTGTTGAAAAGAGGTTAAATTACATTCCAATATATAAAGCACTGGTGTCATTCATAATTCCATTCTATATTTGCAACTATGTAATACTAAAGAAATAATTTGAAACATGCCATTAACCGGAAATACCATTTTTAGTAATATTAAAATAAAAAATCTGGATTTCGTATTCATATTTTTATTTGGTCCAGGCCCAGCCCAGGCCCGACCCAGCCCGCACACACTAGTCCCAGGCCCGGCCCAAGCCCGACCCAGCCCGCACACACTAGTCCCAGGCCCGGCCCATGCCCGATGTGTTTAATATTTTTTTTCAGCCCAGGCCCGGCTCGGACCCGCAAAATGTAGGCCCAGGCCGGCCTGCAAAATTTAGTAGAGGCCCGGCCCAGCCCGGCCCGCAGCCTGCGAGTCGGGCTGGGCTTGGGCCCAAAGCCCGGCCCGTGCAGGGCACTAACATATACAGAGCGTCCGCACGACTGGACCATCTCATCTCACAGAGCGAGTGCAGATTAGTTCGGCCTGTGCATCCTCTTATAACTCGAGCTCAGCCTGAAAGATACGCAGCCGTGTGTTGTTGAAAGAGGAGGCGATCTGCTGGACTGTGCACACTTCTAACTTGTGATTCAATAGTCAACGTAACATTGTATCCTTTGCAGTGAGTCTAGATATCGGTGGATAGACTCTATCAGCACTCTGCAATTGATGCCGGTCAGTTTATTGATGGGACATTACATTTCTGGGGGTGGGTTGGATTTATTAAATATGTGTCTGCCATATTGATGTGGAAGTACGTGTGTACAGTTACCCACGCGCTTGGGTGCTAATATAGGTTTTACCCTGGGAAGAAATCCGAGAGCGTGTGTAACGCTAGCATGAAGTGTTGGTCTTGAGACGCTGGCACTGACAGAGAGTGTGTAACGCTAACATGCCGTGTGTGGTCTTGAGACGGTGGCACTGACAGAGAGTGTGTAACGCTCACATGCCGTGTGTGGTCTTGAGACGGTGGCACTGACAGAGAGTGTGTAACGCTGACATGCCGTGTGTGGTCTTGTGAAGGTGGCACTGACAGAGCGTGTGTAACGCTGACATGCCGTGTGTGGTCTTGAGACGGCGGCACTGACAGAGAGTGTGTAACGCTGACATGCCGTGTGTGGTCTTGAGACGGTGGCACTGACAGAGAGTGTGTAACGCTGACATGCCGTGTGTGGTCTTGAGACGGTGGCACTGACAGAGAGTGTGTAACGCTCACATGCCGTGTGTGGTCTTGAGACGGTGGCACTGACAGAGAGTGTGTAACGCTGACATGCCGTGTGTCGTCTTGAGACGGTGGCACTGACAGAGAGTGTGTAACGCTCACATGCCGTGTGTCGTCTCGAGACGGTGGCACTGACAGAGAGTGTGTAACGCTCACATGCCGTGTGTCGTCTCGAGACGGTTGCACTGACAGAGAGTGTGTAACGCTCACATGCCGTGTGTCGTCTCGAGACGGTGGCACTGACAGAGAGTGTGTAACGCTCACATGCCGTGTGTCGTCTCGAGACGGTGGCACTGACAGAGAGTGTGTAACGCTCACATGCCGTGTGTCGTCTCGTGAAGGTGGCACTGACAGAGTGTGTGTAACGCTCACATGCCGTGTGTGGTCTCGAGACGGTGGCACTGACAGAGAGTGTGTAACGCTCACATGCCGTGTGTGGTCTCGAGACGGTGGCACTGACAGAGTGTGTGTAACGCTGACATGCCGTGTGTGGTCTCGAGACGGTGGCACTGACAGAGAGTGTGTAACGCTGACATGCCGTGTGTCGTCTCGAGACGGTGGCACTGACAGAGAGTGTGTAACGCTGACATGCCGTGTGTCGTCTCGAGACGGTGGCACTGACAGAGAGTGTGTAACGCTGACATGCCGTGTGTCGTCTCGAGACGGTGGCACTGACAGAGAGTGTGTAACGCTGACATGCCGTGTGTCGTCTCGAGACGGTGGCACTGACAGAGCGTGTATAACGCTAACATGCCGTGTGTGGTCTCGAGACGGTGGCACTGACAGAGAGTGTGTAACGCTGACATGCCGTGTGTGGTCTTGAGACGGTGGCACTGACAGAGCAACAACAAGAGAAACTTCAACTTTGCGAGACCTGGGTCTGGAGAATTACAATATAGAGTAGAAGGAGGATGCAGTGGCGTTTTAGGGGGGTGGCACTGACAGAGCGTGTGTAACGCTAACATGCCGTGTGTGGTCTTGAGACGGTGGCACTGACAGAGAGTGTGTAACGCTGACATGCCGTGTGTGGTCTTGAGACGGTGGCACTGACAGAGCAACAACAAGAGAAACTTCAACTTTGCGAGACCTGGGTCTGGAGAATTACAATATAGAGTAGAAGGAGGATGCAGTGGCGTTTTAGGGGGGTGGCACTGACAGAGCGTGTGTAACGCTAACATGCCGTGTGTGGTCTTGAGACGGTGGCACTGACAGAGAATGTGTAACGCTAACATGCCGTGTGTGGTCTCGAGACGGCGGCACTGACAGAGAGTGTGTAACGCTAACATGCCGTGTGTGGTCTTGAGACGGTGGCACTGACAGAGAGTGTGTAAGGCTAACATGCCGTGTGTGGTCTTGAGATGGTGGCACTGACAGAGCGTGTGTAATGCTAACATGCCGTGTGTGGTCTCGAGACGGCGGCGCTGACAGAGAGTGTGTAACGCTAACATGCCGTGTGTGGTCTTGAGACGGTGGCACTGACAGAGAGTGTGTAACGCTAACATGCCGTGTGTGGTCTCGAGACGGCAGCGCTGACAGAGAGTGTGTAACGCTAACATGCCGTGTGTGATCTTGAGACGGTGGCACTGACAGAGCGTGTGTAACGCTGACATGCCGTGTGTGGTCTTGAGACGGTGGCACTGACAGAGAGTGTGTAACGCTGACATGCCGTGTGTGGTCTTGAGACGGTGGCACTGACAGAGCAACAACAAGAGAAACTTTGCGAGACATGGGTCTGGAGAATTACAATATAGAGTAGAAGGAGGATGCAGTGGCGTTTTAGGGGGGGGATTGCCCCTTTGACTTAACTTTTTTTATCGCATTTTTCCGTTGCGCCGCCACATAGTAGGATGGGTGACTAGGCGTGTACCCCCGGCTTCCTCCTATACGAGATCTCAGATACACGCTAGGAGGAGGAATGAAATGAGGGAAGAGATTGGGATGTGGTTCAGCCTAACGAGAAGACCAGTAATAAACCGCATGATGTGAGCAGGTCACTAGGTGCGGATGGAGGAGGGCAGGTCACTTGGTGCTGATGGAGGAAGGCAGGTCACTTGGTGCTAATGGAGGAGGGCAGGTCACTTGGTGCTGATGGAGGAGGGCAGGTCACTTGGTGCTGATGGAGGAGGGCAGGTCATTTGGTGCGGATGGAGGAGGGCAGGTCACTTGGTGCTGATGGAGGAGGGCAGGTCACTAGGTGCGGATGGAGGAGGGCAGGTCATTTGGTGCGGATGGAGGAGGGCAGGTTACTAGGTGCGGATGGAGGAGGGCAGGTCATTTGGTGCTGATGGAGGAGGGCAGATCATTTGGTGCTGATGGAGGAGGGCAGGTCACTTGGTGCGGATGGAGGAGGGCAGGTCACTAGGTGCGGATGGAGAAGGGCAGGTCACTTGGTGCTGATGGAGGAGGGCAGGTCACTTGGTGCTGATGGAGGAGGGCAGGTCACTTGGTGCGGATGGAGGAGGGCAGGTCATTTGGTGCTGATGGAGGAGGGCAGGTCACTTGGAGCGGATGGAGGAGGGCCGGTCATTTGGTGCTGATGGAGGAGGGCAGGTTACTAGGTGCGGATGGAGGAGGGCAGGTCATTTGGTGCTGATGGAGGAGGGCAGGTCACTTGGTGCGGATGGAGGAGGGCAGGTCACTTGGTGCGGATGGAGGAGGGCAGGTCATTTGGTGCGGATGGAGGAGGGCAGGTCACTTGGTGCGGATGGAGGAGGGCAGGTCAATTGGTGCGGATGGAGGAGGGCCAGGTCACTAGGTGCGGATGGAGGAGGGCAGGTCACTTGGTGCTGATGGAGGAAGGCAGGTCACTTGGTGCTAATGGAGGAGGGCAGGTCACTTGGTGCTGATGGAGGAGGGCAGGTCACTAGGTGCGGATGGAGGAGGGCAGGTCATTTGGTGCGGATGGAGGAGGGCAGGTCATTTGGTGCTGATGGAGGAGGGCAGGTCATTTGGTGCTGATGGAGGAGGGCAGGTCACTTGGTGCGGATGGAGGAGGGCAGGTCACTAGGTGCGGATGGAGGAGGGCAGGTCACTTGGTGCTGATGGAGGAGGGCAGGTCACTTGGTACTGATGGAGGAGGGCAGGTCACTATGTGCGGATGGAGGAGGGCAGGTCATTTGGTGCTGATGGAGGAGGGCGGGTCACTAGGTGCGGATGGAGGAGGGCAGGTCACTTGGTGCTGATGGAGGAGGGCAGGTCACTAGGTGCGGATGGAGGAGGGCAGGTCACTATGTGCGGATGGAGGAGGGCAGGTCACTAGGTGCGTATGGAGGAGGGCAGGTCACTAGGTGCGGATGGAGGAGGGCAGGTCACTTGGTGCAGATGGAGGAGGGCAGGTCACTTGGTGCAGATGGAGGAGGGGCGGTTATCACAGAAAGCAGAGGCGGTGAAACAGCGAGGTTGTGGGAAGAGATGGGAGGACTGCATACAGAGGGATGTAAGAAAGGCAGAGGAGGAGGAAATGTAGAGGAAGAAGGGGAAAGGGGTCACAGCCAGGGTGGTGCAGCAGTACATGAACTAGCTTCACCCCTTTATAAAGGGGTCACAGCCAGGGTGGTGCAGCAGTACATGAACTAGCTTCACCCCTTTATAAAGGGATCACAGCCAGGGTGGTGCAGCAGTACATGAACTAGCTTCACCCCTTTATAAAGGGATCACAGCCAGGGTGGTGCAGCAGTACATGAACTAGCTTCACCCCTTTATAAAGGGATCACAGCCAGGGTGGTGCAGCAGTACATGAACTAGCTTCACCCCTTTATAAAGGGGTCACAGCCAGGGTGGTGCAGCAGTACATGAACTAGCTTCAGCCCTTTATAAAGGGATCACAGCCAGGGTGGTGCAGCAGTACATGAACTAGCTTCACCCCTTTATAAAGGGGTCACAGCCAGGGTGGTGCAGCAGTACGTGAACTAGCTTCACCCCTTTATAAAGGGGTCACAGCCAGGGTGGTGCAGCAGTACGTGAACTAGGTTCAGCCCTTTATAAAGGGGTCACAGCCAGGGTGGTGCAGCAGTACATGATCTAGCTTCACCCCTTTATAAAGGGGTCACAGCCAGGGTGGTGCAGCAGTACAGGAACTAGCTTCACCCCTTTATAAAGGCAGCGACGAGAGAGAACAGATAAACACAGTTCTTTATTACAACATGGATGGGTTTATTTGAAAACGACGTTATGACACGAACGTCATGACACAAACGTGAAAATAATTGCTACAAGAAAATGTAGAAGAATATTCAGTCATGAATAATTAGATGATACATCACGCAATATTTATTTACTTTAGCGAAGTATAAAATCATCCACGGAATCATATTTTATACATTCTCTTTGTTACATTATAGTCACGGGTCATCTGTTTTGTGTCAGAGATAATGCGGTAGACAACAATTAACGGAAGACCGCAGTTTAATCCTACTTTTACTTTCGTACATCTATAACGAACGTCAAATATCAGTTCCGCCTAATTCTAGTTTCGGCGTCGTATGCCCGATGTTTAAACTTCAGGCAATTGTTGGCATTTGTGAACATTCCGCATTACGTATACATAATTTCAAATTGGCCTACGTACATTCTCAACCAAGCTCACAACATGGAAAGCGCATACTCTTCTTGTATAATATAGAGTAGTTTGTAACCCTGCCTGTCTGTCTGTTTGTCCCCTCATACCTCCGTTAGTTTCGCATCTATGGGGTTGACATTGTGTAGGCGTGGCCGGGGTCCATGGTGGTGGTTCGTACATTCGTAAAAAATATTCGAAATTCTCCCGGGGCATTAAGTTTTACGTCAAAAGAACCAGTGGGGACATTTGACGTAACTCGGAACAATAGCTACGTACAATTGTTAGCAACGCTAGCCGTGTTTCTGCCATTGTTATGTGATCTATGTCAAACGTTCACCGAACGCTTCTTGAAACCGACAGTTGAACATGATTTATCACTGGCATTACATGACTGGATAGTGCAAGGAGTCATAAGCTCTTGCAATGGTTGTTTTTTTGTCCCGTGCAACGCCGGGAACTCGGCTAGTTATACATAAAATAAGCCTGTCAATGTAAACAAATAATATCCCTCATGTCCATAAAAAGTGTGCTCCTAAAAAGAAAATGAAAAATACATTTAAAAATATAGTAAATGACACGAATTCGTCATTGGAAACACATAGACAACTTCGTACTCTCTTACAGAAACGACTATCACTGGCAACTGCTATAGCACAGCTATTCTCTAAAATATTTTAAGTCAACGTTATCTTACCGGTTTAACCATCGCATCAAGTGATGAGATGTAGCACCTCCTGACTGATAATCGGCTACACTGCTACACATCGGCGCTAATCGCTTGTTGTCAACCACGCAATGTGTGACGTTGCTCGCACAATACAATTACAAATCACCATGAACTTATAGCAGTATAGACGCTGCCAGAAAACAGTTATTTTAACGGTATATCGCTTCCAGAAGAACACCTGTCTCCACTTGCAGTTGTTTCGCTACACGTTTGGTTGTATGCGAATAGTTTCTGTGAATCAAAATCGCGTCACGGGAACGTCGACAGACGTGACAATTGCTTCCTCACTGAAACGTCACCGGAACGTCGACAGACGTGACAACTGCTTCCTCACTGAAACGTTTCAAAGCTTCTCGCGTTCGACAGCACCGCCGAATCCTGCAGTTCTATATTGACAGCCTCGCGATATTCAGTAAGTTCTTTGCTCACCATTATACGCTGGTAGTTACTCCCTAAACTCAGGAGGAAAAGTATCTGGAAATGCAAAAAAAACACACATTAGCTGCATGCGATATTTTTCTAGATATAAAGAGGCTTTCATTACTTCAGTTCTGGCCACGTTTAATATAGTAGATATACTACATTTGCTTCAACATAGCCATGCATCGACAACAAACAGTCACTGCCATTTAAAACCACAAACATGTGGTTCCGCCCAGTGATTAAATCATATATTTATTCTACGGTCACAATTACACCAGGAAAATTTAACTGGATTAAAATATCATCAAACTGAGATCACCATTGAGATCACCACTGAGATCACAATTGAGGTCGACTAAACAAAGGAGGATTTTACAAATGCGTTATTTTCATGGTATACCATAAAATAGTTTTGATTACGCGTTAGTAGTAAGCTTCTCAACACCGACAGTGTAATTGCATGGAATGTGTTGCTGATGATTCGCAGTTTTCCCTGCATTTGCACAAAACCCGGAGGGTGGAACAATTAAGGCAGTAACTTGTATGCGAGGATACATTTACGACAGAGACGCCTTCTCAATTCCAGAAATCAACATGTTAGCTACACGGGATCCTTACAAATGCGTCTGTTTATAAAAGTGTGGAATAATATCACTGTATGTAAGTTAGAATGGTCTAGAAAAGAGTGTCTACAACGGGAACAACTTTGCGACAGTCGAGACGGACCTCTAGCGTAAGCAATCGTCCGTGACCATGGCTACATGACAGCTGACGAGGTGTCGAGTGCTATGGCCTCTTTGTATTCCGTCAGCTCCTTCGTCGACTTAATGCGCGAGTAATTCTGCGACAAGGCCACTAGAGAGATGACCTGAAAGAGAAAGCACCCGCTGACCACTGACCCATCCTCGCTAGCCAGGGGTGGTAGTAGTACTACAGTACCCCTGGCAGATCTACCTGTTGAAACGTGGATGTTTCCGTTGATCCCAGGCCGTGTGCGGATGTAGGCTGAACCAGTTGTACTTCGTTCCACTTCCTGTCTTGGCCGACGTGTTTATGTAAACTACACGCGCCCGCGTCCAAACGTCAAAGAGCGTTCCAACGCTATGTTGATCATTACCCGACGACCGGTCCAGTTAAAGTTAAGTTTCCCTATGTGAGCCTTGTAAATGTGAGTCATGTAAATGTGAGTCTTGTAAATCTGAGCGAGCAACTGAAACTTCCACTTTTCAACAGGTTCATCTGTCGAGGGTACTGATGTAATCAGAAGACCCTGGCAGCGAGGAATCACCGACTACATGTCCAATCACCTCCGACCGGGACCTACTGACCACTAGTCAGTTAAATTTGAAACACTACTTATCGCCCCGTTTTGTACAAATACAGAGAAAACTGTGTGTCAAGATTTAACAAGATTTAACAAGATTTGCCATCCAAGCCAAAGGCCCAGATGGTAAGTGGACAAGGAAGCCATTGGCTTATCGAGAGTCCAACAATGTTCACCTACTTATAACCCGCCCTTCTGATATATGTGTCAACCTTGTTTTTAAACATATTCACGCTGCTAGCAGTTACACAATCTGTAGACAGTTTGTTCCATTCATTTACTGTCCTCTGTGAGAACGAGTGCTTCCTGATGTCCAATCTACATTGATCCTTTACTAATTTTACCTCATGTCCTCTAGTTCTGCTATCCTTCTTGAGTGAGAAAAACATATTTCTATCAATATTTTCATACCCATTCAATATCTTAAAAACTTCAATCTGATCTCCTCTTAACCTCCTTGTCTCTAGTGTCACACAACTACAGAGAAAACCGTGTGTCACACAAATACAGAGCAAACGATGTTAGTATGAAACAAACGCTGTGCACACTTGATCAGTTTTGCCCGACATACTCCTGCGAATAACGAACACAAGTTCCAATGTCACAACTGTTACGCTTCATTCTGCTTTTACCAGTTTTCATTTCAATCTGCAGAGTTAGACAATATCTTTACAAACGAAAAAGACGCTGTGCAAGAGTAAAGTACCTTAATGAAAAGCTTTGTTCAACGCCAGTACGTAACTATCAAACAAATTGTCCATAAAGTTATTATAAACCATCCATGGAAGTTATTATGTATGCAATTTGTCCAATGGTGATAGTTTGTAAGATGGCAACACAATCCTAAGTTTAATGTTGATTCTTTTCTAACAGTTTGAACACTTACAAGACGACGCAATAAAGACCATTATCCTACAGTTTGTTTTCCCTTGTGTTGGAATATACCAATATCTACTTAAGTTAATCTGCCCATTGCCCTGGGACTGAATGGAACACAATGTTTGAAATGAGGCGTGTAAATCGTCGTACAGGTGCATTACGACACGAGAGACAGACACACAGAGACACGACACGAGAGACAGACACACAGAGACACGACACGAGAGACAGACACACAGAGACACGACACGAGAGACAGACACACAGAGGCATGACATGAGAGACAGACACACAGAGACACCACACGAGAGACAGACAGAGACACGACACAAGAGACAGACAGAGACACGACATGAGAGACAGACACACAGAGACATGACACGAGAGACAGACAGAGACATGACACGAGAGACATGACACGAGAGACACACACACAGAGACATACAGATATAGTCTTACCGTTCCGATAACAATGAGACCAGAACCAGCCATAGCAAGGCCATACATTGGTCCAGCATCTTGAACCTGCAAACAATAAGATGATGCAAGTAACCATGACGGGTTGTTCTCATCGTCAGGTGACATAGACCCCAAACAAGTAACCATGACGGGTTGTTCTCATCGTCAGGTGACATAGACCCCAAACAAGTAACCATGACGGGTTGTTCTCATCGTCAGGTGACATAGACCCCAAACAAGTAACCATGACGGGTTGTTCTCATCGTCAGGTGACATAGACCCCAAACAAGTAACCATGACAGGTTGTTCTCGTCGTCAGGTGACATAGACCCCAAACAAGTAACCATGACAGGTTGTTCTCGTCGTCAGGTGACATAGACCCCAAACAAGTAACCATGACGGGTTGTTCTCGTCGTCAGGTGACATAGACCCCAAACAAGGAGCAACACGTTTAGATATCTGAATTTCCACATAAGAAGCACTGACGTCTCCTCGCAGTGCTAGATTATCAACGCTGAATAAAAAGTAGGAAAATGTACATAAATTAACAAATGTTTAACTGCTTAACATGTGGTGGAATAACTAAACAATAAGGAAATAATAACAAAACAGCACATACATTTTAACTGACCAACCAGAAAGGACAAAATTAAAAACATGGATTTTAATCTTTGCATAAAAGCACTTGCATATAATAATTATGTTGAGGTTTAACTGAATAACATTAATGCTTTCTAAAGGGATTTACTTTTGTACTGCACACACTCCCTGTTAGTATTAAGTTTGTAGGAAATATAACAACATTTTGTAATAAACTAAAAAAACCACCTGTTTAAACTTGCTTATCCTCCACAGCCCACAACCCACCAATTCAACTGCTTACAAGTGGAACTTATTATCGATTATGAACTGCTTAACCTCTTTTGTTTTGATGCGCTGCCAAGCTTGGGTCTCCCAAGGATTTTAGTGCAATAGATAGAAGTATTTGATATATTATTATTAACATTAAAGTCAGGCATCCCATGCTGATAGGATTTTTTTTATTGATTAATTAATGCAATTCATTCTGCCTAAAGTGTTGAGTAATTACAGCCCCCCTCCCCCATTTCCATGGTAACAAACAAAATGACCACCATTTTGAACAAATATTGAACAAAGATATTAGAATTGTTTCAGAACCATCTTCAGTAAAGGCTCTATTACAAAACTAGCAGAAAACATTTTAAAAAGTTCTTTATTACAGTCTGTTGCAACTTGCAGAAAAAAATGTGCAACTAAATACTTATCTAACTTTCAAAAGTTTTATCATTGTGATAATGATTTGTGTTGGTTGTGTAGATAAGAATACAACACTAAAAACATTATTTGGCATATTTACTTTCGGAAACAACCAACGATTCAAAAATGGGATTTATTACATAAATAATAGATAGCGACTTGGGTACAATGACAAATATTTTTGGAAGTAAACATTCTTTAAACTAGAAGTGCAGGGGGGTTACCTAGAGGTGTCTCAAGCAGAACAAGAGGCCACTAGCACAGATAAACCAATATCAAATCATCCGAAAAACATCTCTGAAAAAGGTTATAGATGCGTATGTTTAAATGCAAGGAGCATAGTAAATAAGGAAAACGAATTAAACATTATGGTAGAAGATATTGACCCTCACATAATTGGTATAACTGAATCATGGGCCAACATAGATATAACAGATGCTGAATTAGGACTGACAGGATACGTAATGTTTAGGAAAGATTGAATAGGAAGAAGGGGCGGGGGAGTTATTTTATATGTTAAAGAATCTATTCAGGCTTATGAAATAAAACTAGAAAGGGAAGCAGATTGCGATGAAGCTGTTTGGTGCAAAATTGTTTCAGGAAATTCAAAATTAACTATTGGATTAGTTTACCGAAGTCCAAACATAAACGAAGAGGACAACACAAAAATAAAAACCGCTATAAAGGAAGTTAGTAAAGGGGAATGTATCATAATGGGAGATTTTAACCATGGACACATACAATGGAATTCTCTAGAGAGCACAGGGATTGAGGATCAACAATTTCTATGTTTAATCCAGGATAGCTTTCTTACTCAGCACGTACTAGAACCAACCAGGGGAGAAAATGTATTAGATATAGTTTTGTCATCACAAAAAGAATTAGTGGACAATGTAAAAATATTTGAACCATTGGGTAATAGTGACCATAATCAAATACATTTTGACATCAATGTAAAATCAGAAGGTAAAAATAAGAAAACGTACAAGAGAAACTTCCCCAAAGGTAACTACAAAGATATGAGAAAATACTTAGCACAGCTAGATTGGAATAACATGCTGATGAATAAGACCGCAACTGAATGTTGGAATATTCTAAAATATGAAATTGAGAGTATCATCGATAAATTTGTTCCCTTCCGAAAACAAGGAAAACGGTGTAGAAAGAAACACTTATCAAAAGAGGCTATTAGAAAAATAATGCTAAAACAAACTATGTGGAGGGTTTATAGGCGTACCAGAAAGGAAGAAGACTATGCAAAATACAAAGAGGCACTTAATGCTGCTACAACTAAAATCAGACAATCTAAAAGAAGCTATGAGCAAAAACTGGCATGTAACATAAAAAATGACAGCAAGAGTTTTTATGCATATGTCAGGAGTAAACAAAACGTACAAGACAAGGTTGGACCTCTAGAAGACAGTGCTGGAAATATAATATCACAGGGGTTTTTAATGGCGGAAGACCTAAATGGTTACTTCAGTTCAGTGTTTACCAAAGAAGATATTAGTTCATTACCAGTTGCTGATGCTAAATTTCAGGGGGCTAAATCTGAATATTTAGGACCATTAGTTGTAACTCCAGAATTGGTAGCTAAGAAAATAAAGGCAATGAAGGATAACAAATCACCGGGAGTGGATGGGATTCCTCCAAAATTACTAATGGAAACAGTAGATCAAATCAGTATACCACTTGCAAGAGTATTCAACTTGTCATTAAAAGAGGGAGTTGTTCCGTTTGAATGGAAAGAAGCAAACATCATACCATTATTTAAAAAGGGTTCGACAAATAAGTCAGAGAATTACAGACCAGTGAGTTTAACGTCAGTGATTTGTAAATTATTAGAAAGGTTAATTAAAGACCATATGGTGGACTTCCTCATTAAGCATAAATTATTAAATTCATCTCAACATGGATTCCTTAAAGCGAGGTCATGCTTAACAAATATGTTATGTTTTTTGGAAGAAATCACTAAGTGGATAGACGTGGGATCACCAGTAGATATTATCTACTTAGATTTTCAGAAAGCTTTTGACAAAGTGCCACATCAAAGATTGCTACTTAAATTAAAAGCCCATGGTATCGGGGATAGCATAACTGACTGGATAGAACAATGGCTGACTGACAGAAGACAACGTGTTGTAGTAGATGGAGAAGTTTCAAATTGGAAATCGGTTTTGAGTGGGGTACCTCAAGGATCAGTATTAGGACCTATATTATTCTTAATTTATATCAATGACTTGGACGACAGTATAACAAGTAACGTACTGAAATTTGCGGATGATACAAAACTGTTTAGAAAGGTTAATACTGATGGTGATAAACAACATTTACAAAACGATCTAGACAGATTAGTGAAATGGTCTGAGAAATGGCAGATGCTGTTCAATTTTGGGAAATGTAAATGCCTACATACAGGACATGGGAACTTGAATGTAAACTATAAAATGGGAGATACTGTTCTGGGTACTACTGTAAAAGAAAAGGACTTAGGAGTTACAATAAGCGCTGATATGAAAGTTTCAGAGCAGTGTGGTATTGCAGCTTCAAAGGGTAATCAAATTCTTGGATTGATTAGAAGAAACATAACATACAAGGGAAAAAAGTTAATTATACCTCTTTATAAAGCAATAGTTAGACCTCATTTAGAATACTGTATACAAGCATGGAGACCATATCGTAAGAAGGATATAGATACGCTTGAACGCATACAAAGGAGAGCAACTAAAATGATTCCAGAACTTAGATACCTTAGTTATGAAGAACGCCTGAAAGAATGTGGTTTAACAAGTTTTTAAGATATTGAATGGGTATGAAAATATTAATAGAAATATGTTTTTCTCACTCAAGAAGGATAGCAGAACTAGAGGACGAGGTAAAATTAGTAAAGGATCAATGTAGATTGGACATCAGGAAGCACTCGTTCTCACAAAGGACAATAAATGAATGGAACAAATTGTCTACAGATTGTGTAACTGCTAGCAGCGTGAATATGTTTAAAAACAAGGTTGACACACATCTCAGGAGGGCGGGTTATAAGTAGGTGAACATTGTTGGACTCTCGATAAGCCAATGGCTTCCTTGTCCACTTGCCATCTGGGCCTTTGGCTTGGATGGCAAATCTTGTTAAATCTTGTTAAATGTTTTATCCATAAATAAAAGTGATTTATAGATATGTAATTGTTACAAACGTGAATTGCATGAACAATAAATATACAAAGCTATCAGAATAAAGTGGAAACATACTTTTGTAATGTTTAAATGCCATTTCACCTGGGTGCCTCACCCTAACCATACAACAGAGTGTCAAGTTGAAGGTGAGCCTGTGTGATCAGTTATCATGCTCATATTATTTAATACTTACATGCTTGCAGAATGTACTGAGGTCAGTTTCGTCGCAAAGAGCATTTTTATCTATACCTTCTGTAAAGTTGCGATAGATGCCTGAAACAGTACAAACAATTGTGTGAATTAATACATTAATTCACTAAAGTTAATGATGTAAGACTATTGTTACAAAAAACTTATAATATCACACCCATAAATGTCTTTTACTTCTAAGAATTATATTTCATACCATGAGGCGATTAACTTAACTTAATCGTTAACTTGCAAAAGTTCAGTTAAGGAAGATCACCAGATGGCAAGTGGACAAGGAAGATAACCGATCACACTGAGCCAAATCTAAACTCCATGTGTTACCCACTAAGCCAAGTCTAAACTCCATGTGTTACCCACTGAGCCCAGTCTAAACTCCATGTGTTATCCACTGAGCCAAGTCTAAACTCCATGTGTTACCCACTGAGCCCATTCCTTTTACCTGTATCTATTATCTAATTAATCTTTATACAAAATAAGAAAATTAAACACTTAAAATTAATTGAAGTTAATCAGTTAATTTCACTACAAGTTAAGTTACCTTTCAAAAGTTAAGTTAACATTAACTTAACTAGTTAACTTTTGAAAGTTAACTTAATTTGTAGTGAAATTAACTGATTAACTTCAATTAATTTTAAGTGTTTAATTTTCTTATTTTGTATAAATATTAATTAGATAATAGACACAGGTAAAAGGACTTAACTAGTTAACTTTTGAAAGTTAACTTAACTTGTAGTGAAATTAACTGATTAACTTCAATTAATTTTAAATGTCTAATTTTCTTATTTTGCATAAATATTAATTAGATAATGGATACAGGTAAAAGGACTGCGCTCAGTGGGTAACACATGAAGTTTAGACTGGGCTCAGTGGGTAACACATGGAGTTTAGACTTGGCTCAGTGGGTAACACATGGAGTTTAGACTTGGTTCAGTGGGTAACACATGGAGTTTAGACTGGACTCAGTGGGTAACACATGGAGTTTAGACTTGGCTCAGTGGGTAACACATGGAGTTTAGACTTGGCTCAGTGGGTAACACATGGAGTTTAGACTTGGCTCAGTGGGTAACACATGGAGTTTAGACTTGGCTCAGTGGGTGACAAATGGAGTTTAAACTTGGCTCAGTGGGTAACACATGGAGTTTAGACTTGGCTCAGTGGGTAACAAATGGAGTTTAGACTTGGTTCAGTGGGTAACACATGGAGTTTAGACTGGACTCAGTGGGTAACACATGGAATTTAGACTTGACTCAGTGGGTAACACATGGAGTTTAGACTTGGCTCAGTGGGTAACACATGGAGTTTAGACTTGGCTCAGTGGCTAACACAAGGAGTGTAGACTTGGCTCAGTGGGTACACATTGAGTTTAGACTTGGCTCAGTGGGTAACACATGGAGTTTAAACTTGGCTCAGTGGGTAACACATGGAGTTTAGACTTGGCTCAGTGGGTAACACATGGAGTTTAGACTTGGCTCAGTGGGTAACACATGGAGTTTAGACTTGGCTTAGTGGGTAACAAATGGAGTTTAAACTTGGCTCAGTGGGTAACACATGGAGTTTAGACTTGGCTCAGTGGGTAACACATGGAGTTTAGACTGGGCTTTAGAGTACATGCGGCGGGTCAACTATTTTGCAGGAGACAAAAGGGTAAAATAATTTACCGACTGAACACCCTATCAACTCCAGATACTACACTAATTGCCCTATGCTTGTTTCTTACCATGTAGACAACTGATGTATAAGTATTATGTTTTTCAGACTGAACAAAAAAGTGTACACAACTTTAACAAGATTGTCATCCAAAGCTAAAACCCAGATGGCAAGTGGACAAGGAAGATCCCCAGATGGCAAGTGGACAAGGAAGATCAACAGATGGCAAGTGGACAAGGAAGATCCCCAGATGGGAAGAGGACAAGGAAGATCCCCAGATGGCAAGTGGACAAGGAAGATCCCCAGATGGCAAGTGGACAAGGAAGATCCCCAGATGGCAAGAGGATAAGGAAGATCCCAGATGGCAAGTGGACAAGGAAGATCCCCAGATGGCAAGAGGACAAGGAAGATCCCCAGATGGCAAGTGGACAAGGAAGATCCCCAGATGGCAAGTGGACAAGGAAGATCCCCATATGGCAAGTGGACTAGGAAGATCCCCAGATGACTAGTGGACAAGGAAGATCCCCAGATGGCAAGAGGACAAGGAAGATCCCCAGATGGCAAGTGGACAAGGAAGATCCCCAGATGGCAAGCTGACAAGGAAGATCCACAGATGACAAGCGGACAAGGAAGATCCCCAGATGGCAAGTGGACAAGGAAGATCCCCAGATGGCAAGCAGACAAGGAAAATCCCCAGATGGCAAGTGGACAAGGAAGATCCCGATATGGCAAGTGGACAAGGAAGATCCCCAGATGACTAGTGGACAAGGAAGATCCCCAGATGGCAAGAGGACAAGGAAGATCCCCAGATGGCAAGTGGACAAGGAAGATCCCCAGATGGCAAGTGGACAAGGAAGATCCCCAAATGACAAGCGGACAAGGAAGATCCCCAGATGGCAAGTGGACAAGGAAGATCCCCAGATGGCAAGAAGATCGCCAGATGGCAAGTGGACAAGGAAGATCCCCAAATATACACTGTTCCTCCACTTACATCACTTCCTCTCCATGTTTTGATGGCTTCACTGACACAATGGATTTTTAGTTCCAGTGGCTTAGAATCCAGCAGATGGCTTTTAACATCAGTGTGCATGTGTTGTTGTAATAACTTCTAACATCATTGTGCATGTGTTGTTGTAATAACTTCTAACATCATTGTGCATGTGTTATTGTAATAACTTCTAACATCATTGAGCATGTGTTGTTGTAATAACTTCTAACATCATTGTGCATGTGTTGTTATAGTTTGTAAATACAAATCAAATAGTCACTTCTGCCATTATGCAATATCCTGTGAGAACCAATTACATATTATGTGCCATTTACTTCAAAAAAGTAACATATTATAGTATGGTTTGGGTACACAGTGTGTATATAATAATGAACGAAAAAAACATAATGTGGCCAAAGGCAACAGTAACCAATGTTAATTTAAACTGTATTACAAGCTTAAATAGCTCGTTAGTCCTCTGTGTGTGACAAGTCAGCATGCCATAATAACACGTACTGGTTACAACACCTACCAAACCGGCTGAGATTCAAGCAGTAGTTTTCATAGTAGTAGGGAGGTCTGTCTTCGATTTCCCATATGCATATAGACTTGAGCAGGGCATAGATGATAACAGCCATGGCAAGAGCACTTGTCACGCCGACCCACACGAGGTTGAGACTGAACGTAAGCACCAGGAACTAAAACACACACAAGATAACGTGAAAACATGTCAACAGCATTAAATAAAAACTTTACAAATTTGATTGCGACGTTTACCAGTAGCAAAACATTTCACATGTAAGTGGCTCTACCAAGCCAGACATGGGGTGATTCACTTTTAAACCATATACTGGAATAAAGTAAACATGTACAGTCGATTTAATAAAAGCATGCATACTTTTATTAAAATTGCCAAAAAGAATCAACTCCAATTGTTAAATCTGATAACTTGCGAAATTGTGAGCAGCCTTATGCTGTAGCATATACAGCCTTGTGTTGTGGCATATACAGCCTTGTGTTGTGGCATATACAGCCTTGTGTTGTGGCATATACAGCCTTGTGTCGTGGCATATACAGCCTTATGTCGTGGCATATACAGCCTTGTGTTCTGGCATATACAGAATTGTGTTGTGGCATATACAGCCTTGTGTTGTGGCATATACAGCCTTGTGTCATGGCATATACAGCCTTGTGTTGTGGCATATACAGCCTTGTGTCGTGGCATATATAGCCTTGTGTTGTGGCATATACAGTCTAATGTTGTGGCATATACAGCCTTGTGTTGTGGCATATACAGCCTTGTGTCATGGCATATACAGTCTTGTGTCGTGGCATATACAGACTCCTTTGTCCTCTTTTTATTTGCCCAATTCTGAACAGTTTCAGTAAAAAATAATTTAATAGTGCGTCTGGTGAAAAATTAAATAGCAATTTGTACGAACGAGCTAGCGTGTCAAGCTAGCATGTCAAGCTACCTTGTCAAGCTAGCTTGTCACGCTAGCGTGTCATTGTGGGTACCAGGTAGGTTTGTTTTTTTGCAAACTGATTCTAAAACAAGACAAATGAAAAAAACTTAATTGACCTTCAACTTAAGTTAACTTTTTTTGTGAAATTAGTGGATTACCTCAATTAATGTTCAATCTGATATTTAATTAATCTTAATTTGGCCTAAATCAGTACACATTTATTTTAACACTTTGATTCAGATATTACTTTAAAATTGCATATATGCGAAACAGATTTCTGCAGTTTTGCCATTTTTTCTGAAACATGTCTCAATGCATGGCTGCTTTAAACTTCTGAAATTATCCCACCCCACAAACTGCAATGCCAATCACTGTGAATGATGCCAGCTAATTACAAATAACCTCACAACACAGCTGTGGGTTAAGCTAAAGCAAGCTTGAGTAACAATGAGTGATACACATCTATGTGTAGCGTATTATGAGGCAGTGTTTTGTATTAGTTTTAAGGCTTTCATGTTGATCACATGGTCACTCATCAGTCAGAAAAAGTTAATTGTTAACTTAACTAGTTAACTTTACAAATCCAAGATTAATTTTAATTTAACCAGAGTTACTTGATTTCAATCATTTGATTTAAATCACTCCAAAAAATCAATGAATTATGATTTTTTATTTCACATTTTTTAATCGCTGATTTATGTGAATTAAAAAAAAATAATTGTTTCCAAGCATTGAAATCAACAAAGTTTTGTTTGTTTTTTAATACAAAAGCACAATGTGCTCACACTTGTGTAGTTGTATTGTCATCAGATAGCCTGATAGTCAAATATTTTATGACATTGTCTATGTTTGAGCTATTCCCTTTCTGAATGTAGTGAAGCCACACAAACTTGTCCTGAGTTAAAGTCCACTTACAGCTTGTGCTAGTTGTTACTAATTCAGTATGTTGCCTCAAGTGAGACAGTCTGAGCTAAAATTTTTTAATACTGTACCAGTTTGCAGTTTGGTTAGAGACCCTTAGAGTACACATAACCCTGGACAGGTGCTAATCCACCCTCTCAGCAAACAATAATTATCACTGCTACAGCCACAGACACACAGCATACTTTCCTTTCCAGGACAGATTATGCAACTACAGGGGGTGAGGCCTTGTGGACATTGCCTAATGTCTTTATACAGTAGTACCTGCCTTCAACGGACCCTCCGATGAGCGGATACATGCTATGGCGGGACACTTTCTCAATGTATGGACTGTTTTACCATGTTAATGTCTCTGTGATGAGGGGACACCTGGTGAACGTGGACAGCGGACAGGATATTTTGGTTTTCTGTATATTTCTGTATAAACAAAAATCATGTACCCTATGTTAAGACAAGTAACCAAATTAAATAGAACATGTTTGATAGAGTTTATAAATTAAACATCTATATAAATATCTATATACCAGATTTTAAAAAAAATCAAATAACTAAAAAATCTTATTATTATTTTTTAAATCATGATTTTTTCAATGCTGAATTTAACTAGCTGATCTAGTAGATAAATTGACCCATGATATGTTGTGTAATTTTTTTATTTTCTGATAATAAAAAAATTTTCATGAACAGCAGTTACCCGGCCATGAAAAACAAAACCTTACAAATGCTGCAGACAGACGACCACCCATGATGCACTTGGTGCCGGCATAGATGTTTTGTCGGGTAGCTCCGGTGGCAAGGAAGCCGAACACAAGCAACATGAGGGAGAAGAAGCCCATGGCCACCCCAATCATTGTGAAAAAGATCTGAATCGTGTGCAGCCTGAAATGGAACAGAGAACTGGCAGTACAACTAGAAAACAAGAAAGTCCAAAAGCTATTTAGCCTGTACAGGTGTGTATATATATATATATATATATATATATATATATATATATATATATATATATATATATATATATATATATATATATATATACATATATATATATATATATATATATATGAGATTTGAATGTTGCAGCCTGGAATAGATAAGACATTCTGAATGTTGTTTATTGCTCACAAGCTGTATCTGAATTTATATTTAAATTTGGCACACTCTGAAGCATTGTTACTGACTTCATAGCAAGTAACTACAACAAGTGATATCAGATATATATATATATATATATATATATATATATATATATATATATATATATATATATATATATATATATATATATATATATATATATATATAGATATATATAGTCAAAATTAAGTCAAAATCTTTAATTTTGACTTTTCAGCACATATCCGATATTGTAAGAAAGAGGCCAACAAATCGTAGTTAACTGCTTGAATGAGGAGTCATTGTTGCCAACTATTTCCAAACAGACATCAACAGACATAGTATTACATACATACTCAAAAATGTTTAATAATTTTTTTTATAGTAATTGTAATACTAATAGCTTAAAATGTAATTATAATTTTGTACTATATTACATTGCCTTCAGCATGTAATGGTGATAAAAAGAAAACTAATTTATAGTAATATATTACATCGTTAAGTAAAAGATCCCAGGCTAGGTGAGCAGTGAATGTAAACATTAATGTGTAAACATTAATGTGTAAACATACCTGGCATCATAGAATACTTACCATGGCACATCAAACAGGAAGAGTCCCTCGAAGATGCCACCAACAGTGATCCGGATTGCCCCGTTCAGAGTTCCACAGAACAGCCCCACTCCCAGACAACACAGTATGGTTGCAACGAGTGAAACAAAGGGAGTCCTTCCCAGGCAGTCGTAAATGGCTGCAACATGAATGAACTATATGAATATATATTTGTATGTTCTTCATGTAGGGTGATTGTTACACCACATAGAAAATATCCACTTGGTGCATAAGTGGCCAATACACACATTTCTCATGTGAACCACACAGTGATATCAACTGGAAAGTGACAAAGTGTTCCATAAAATATGTTTAGGAAACAGTGGAAAATTTAGGGGCGCAGTGTCCCAATTTGGTTTAAACTGAATTTTTCCATGGTAATATGGTAACAAATGGGTGACCAAGCTTACCCCCTTGTGAGACCCTAGATACGTCACTGTCACGAAAACACAGAGTGATATAAATTGTTAAGTATACCTCATATAAAGAACATTTCAGGGAACAACAAGGTAATCATAAATGTTGTAATTCATCATAAATTAATGGATTGCATCCTCTCAACCATTCCTAAGGACCATTAAAAAAATTCTACAAGTTAGTATGATTTGTGTGGGGTTGTGTTGCATGCCTGTGTGGGGGGCAGTTGTGTTGCATGCATGTGTGTGGGGGGGGGTGTATTGCGTGCCTGTTTGTGTGCGTGACTGTGTTTGTGTGTGTAGTATTGCATGCATGTGTGTGAGGTTGCGTGTGCGCGCGCGCCTGTAAACAAACAGCGTCGTACACATCTGCCTGTCCCTGTGCAATAACAGGTAATCTTCATGTTAAAACAGCCAACATGTGTCAGTGACCTGTCTAGTAGTACTAGTAGTACCTGTATAGTAGTACCTGTCTAGTAGTACTAGTAGTACCTGTGTAGTAGTACTAGTAGTCTAGTGACCATGGAACTGGGTCACCGATGTCACTCAAAATTCACCGTTACGTAGCGTGGTTTCTTGATACTCGACAATCAAACATTCTTTGTGTCTTGGCTCTATTTCCAATGTTTTCTTTACCATACGTTACGTATCATTTTGAATGTTCAAAACTTCCATTTGAAAGCAATCAAGCGACGGCTTGTTAAAACCGTGACGTCGAACTCCAGACTAAACAAACGTCGCCGACACAAAGAAGGAATCGTTATTAAATTTGGACTTGCATTTTAAATTAGATCGGCTGACAGGTGTTTATAGATCAAGCTGACTGAAACTTACCCATGTTGCTGGTTCAAACTTGTCCTGGCAGTGACAAGTTCAATTCATGTTCGATCTATTGGATTTTGCACAGTGTTTCCTTTCGCACACTCAACCGGACACACACCTTGACCTAAATTCTCACCTGTTTGATGACAGCAGTGCACAATGTATCCGCACGGTGGCGCGACTCGTCACTTACTCTGCCACCTGGTGCATACAAACAAGCCTTTGAACACGGTTTCTTAGTTTCGTTGCGGCGTCTCAGAATTAGGTGCTGCTGCTACTATTTTGGCCATATTTGTGTATACGTAGTTATTCTTACCCAGAAGCACCCTTGCTAGTAGGGCACGGACCACAGTCACCTTACTAGTAGGGCACGGACCACAGTCACCTTGCTAGTAGGGCACGGACCACAGTCACCTTGCTAGTAGGGCACGGACCACAGTCACTTTTCCCATTGACGACCATTATAACGTTCTTGCGCCTACATTGAAAATTTATCCTACCACTTTTTTTTCATAGCACATGATAGACCCACTAAGACACCTGGTGTGTGAAATTCGTGAAAATGACATACCTCCTTTTCGCACAAATTGCTTCAACGCATGACACCCCTGCATTTCTGCCATGAAATTTCCCGGTTTCCAAAATATGAGTACATCCTGCCTAACGGCCACTGTGTCCTTACACAACTGGTATACCAACTGGCAAATGGCATCATTTCAAAGCTTAGATGCTACTGTGCACAAAAACATCACTTCCACTCACTAATCCACACAATTTCTGCTCTCACAAATAAACCGTAACTGCATAATTAATTTTATCCTTGGGACTCTTTATCGTTGTAATGGCGGACGGATTCTGACTGTGGTTCGTGCCCAGTAGTCAGTGGCGTATTTAATTGGGGTGGAGGTGGCATTGTGCTATGGCCGTATTTTGTCCGTTGCGACTCTGCATGGCAGCCTACCATGGTAGCCTACCATGGCAGCCTACCATGGCAGCCTACCATGGCAGCCTACCATGGTTAACTAATGGGAGACTTGTACCCTATGGCCGCACCCACTGCGAGATCCTACATATGTTACTGGTAGTATTACTACACATTTCTATTACTACTACCTGTATATATGTGTGTGTGTGTTTGTGTGTGCGTGTGTTTGTGTGTGTGTGTGCGCGTGGATGTGGCTACTACTAACAAGTAAGTAATATATGCGGGAGTAGACTACAATATAATTACAGCGCTCTATTCTTGTTCTTCGCTCCACGCATGTGCATGTGCGTGCGTGCATGCATGCGTGCGTGCGTGCGTGCGCGTGCGTGCGTGCGTGCGTGTCAAAGCAAACAAAGTAAGTACAGCAAAATACAAAAAGAAACGAAGTCTTTACATTTACATAAAAAGTTAACCATTATGCTGAACATAATATTATGTGCATATACGAGCCACGTTTCGCGCTCCTCCATTCAGCACGGGATTGGTCGGGTTCGGCGGCAAAGTTCGCTGAACATTCGGCAGTGGGACTAGCAGCGAGCCGGGGTCGTACGGCGGGTTTTGCGGGGATGTTGTTAGTAGCGCACGGCGCACGAGACGATCTTCGTTCATTCTTAGATTGTGGCCAAGCCACCTTCATCTGTGTGTCTTTACGGCTTCCCCGACGTTGAATAGTGGTGATGACGATTCTTCGTGTGCAGAACGGCTGGTGATTAATGCGCGACAGTCATGCGCGACAGTCCAGGGTCTTTCTATATCCACCACAGCAAGGTGGATCTTCCGACCACGAAGTCTGTACGGTGTTTCACGTCTGCACCGTCGCCTGGCGCCCGTCACCCGAGGTTGTCTATATCCACCACAGCAAGGAGGATCTCCCGACCACGAAGTCTGTACGCACCGTCGCCTGGCGCCCGTCACCCGAGGTTGTCTATATCCACCACAGCAAGGAGGATCTCCCGACCACGAAGTCTGTACGCACCGTCGCCTGGCGCCCGTCACCCGAGGTTGTCGGGTGACGGGCGCGTTGTACAGTCTCGAGTCACTCGCCTCGAAAGGAAACTGTACCGAGTGTCGTTTGGGTGGCCGTAGGTGTTTCACCAAGCGGTCAGACTTCGCACCCTTAACCTTTCGAATGAAATCGCCTTTCGTTCACCATCTTGACAGATGCATCGTCATGCATCGCTTGGTGGGGTACGTTCGCGGGCAATCTCCGAAGGTACACAGTCCTGTGAGTCTGGATTGCAGTTCACCTTTCCCGAGAGACATACATCAAATGTCTCATTCACCAACTCTGAGCGGTGCTCATAAAGTGTCAATCTTGCTTACCATCAAAAGGCCCGATGAGATTCGACTTTCCAGTGGGGCAGACACTAGTTCTGACAACGTGGCGAATTAGCAAAGTCCGGCGACAAGCTGCGTCGCGGTGGCCACGACAAAGGCAGACAAGTGAAACTTGGCAGTGAGACCATATTATACTTATATATATTTTTTAAATAAATTTGTTGACATTGTAACTGGTAGCCATTTTGGTTTAAAGTTGGTCATATACAGGCTGTACGTGTAGCCATTTGACATGCCTATAAGAAGCAACGACTTTCTTTCTTACACTAGGCCTACACTTCTTACACTAGGCCTACACTTCTTACACTAAGCCTACACTTCTTACACTAGGTCTACACTTCTTACACTAGGCCTACACTTCTTACACTAGGCCTACACTTGACTTCTTACACTAGGCCTACACTTCTTACACTAGGCCTACACTTGACTACGCCGTTTGGCTTGATCTGTTCAGGCGACTGGCAACAGTGAGTCTTACGGTTAAACATTTCCCATATGTTAGTCGGGATGTAGTATTTACAGAGTATTTGGGTCGTGGCTTCACTTTTTTTATTTCCGCTTTTTTTGTGCCGCTACACGGTAAACTAACGGGTCACTAAGCTTGCCCCTTGGCCCCTAGCGAGATCCTAGATACGCCACTGTTAAAACAGTAGGTATCACATTTTATTTTTTAATCGTTTGCTTTATTGCAAAATATCATCCGTAGCATTTACAGTATGTGCTGTATTATAACAGATAAATTCTATTTTAGCATGCTACGAACACATTTCTACAAAACATTTTGAAAATGTCATGAGTGCAATTATTTTAGTATACAAAATAATAAACAAAAAGGTTTCCTGCTTAGTAAATCGATGTCAAAGTTGACAGTCTGTGAAACACAGAGACATACAGATGTAAGCAATATTCGTTTTGATAGGTCGCCAGGTTTATGGGATGAATCTTGGATTGCGATCGTCTGTCTATTGACATCTGTCTATCAACGTCTGTCTATCAACGTCTGTCTGTCAACATATGTCTATCAACATCTGTCTATCAACATTTGTCTATCAACACCTGTCTATCAACATCTGTCTATCAACATATGTCTATCAACATCTCTCTATCGACATCTGTCTGTCAACATCTGTCTATCAACGTCTGTCTATTGACATCTGTCTAGCAACGTCTGTCTATCAACATCTGTCTATCAACGTCTGTCTATCAACATCTATCTATCAACATCTGTCTATCAACATCTGTCTATCAACATCTGTCTATCAACATCTGTCTGTCAACATCTGTTTATCAACGTCTGTCTATTGACATCTGTCTAGCAACGTCTGTCTATCAACATCTGTCTATCAATATCTGTCTATCAACATCTGTCTATCAACGTCTGTCTATCAACATCTATCTATCAACATCTGTCTATCAACATCTGTCTATCAACATCTGTCTATCAACATCTGTCTATCAATATCTGTCTATCAACGTCTGTCTATCAACGTCTGTCTATCAACGTCTGTCTATCAACATCTGTCTATCAACACCTGTCTATCAACATCTGTCTATCAACATATGTCTATCAACATCTGTCTGTCAACGTCTGTCTATTGACATCTGTCTAGCAACGTCTGTCTATCAACATATGTCTATCAACATCTGTCTATCAACGTCTGTGTATTGACATCTGTCTAGCAACGTCTGTCTATCAACATCTGTCTATCAACATCTGTCTATCAACATCTGTCTATCAACGTCTGTCTATCAACATCTATGTATCAACATCTGTCTATCAATATCTGTCTATCAACATCTGTCTATCAACGTCTGTCTATCAACGTAACAGGAAACAATTCGTCTTTGTGAATGTGTTCTGTCTATCAACGTAACAGGAAACAATTCGACTTTTTGAATATGTGAGAAACATATTTCGTGTTGTAAAAAATTACAAAAACACTGCATTCCGACAGTTTGGTAAGAAGTGTCTACCCTAGCTAAAATATGTTTTAACCTCCATTTCACATGATGAGTCATGCAATGTTGCCGATTAACTATAAACCACTAAAACGCAAAACGCAGCACAAGTTCAGATAACTCGTCAGACACCGCACATTTGGGAGCCTGGCTCGCTGGGCTCGGTGGGCTCGCTGGGCTCGCTGGGCTCGGTGGGCTCGTAACGGTTGTTAGTAAACATAGACTCTTTCAACTCGACATTGAGACATTGCTTGGCCAAAGCGGGAACTAGCTAACCTACACGATCGACGGGAACTAGCTAACCTACACGATCGACGGGAACTAGCTAACCTACACGATCGACGGGAACTAGCTAACCTACACGATCGACGGGAAATAGCTAACCTACACGGTCGACGGGAAATAGCTAACCTACACGATCGACGGGAAATAGCTAACCTACACGATCGACGGGAAATAGCTAACCTACACGATCGACGGGAAATAGCTAACCTACACGATCGACGGGAAATAGCTAACCTACACGATCGACGGGAAATAGCTAACCTACACGATCGACGGGAAATAGCTAACCTACACGATCGACGGGAAATAGCTAACCTACACGATCGACGGGAAATAGCTAACCTACACGATTGACAGGAAATAGCTAACTTACACGATTGACTAGGTGTGGAGGCACAACAGACGACAACGTTATAGTTCGTCTCTCGGGTACTTGAAATGGTCCAACTTGACGTCGTACAACTGTTCAAGCGTTTCGAAGAACTCCGTCCTGCGGTCACCAAACATCTGTTGCGCCATGATCTGGATGACGTCATCGAACTGTCGCGTGAAGCGCGGGTCTGCCGGGGCGGCTTCGTGGAAGCGGACCGTGGCGGCGAGGGCTTCCTTCCACGGCGTCGGCGACCACTTGAACAGGTTCTCGGCCTTAGTCACGTCAACGGGGCCTCGAACGACCGACGGGTACAGGTAGAAGTGATTGCCGCTAACGCTCTCGTCCACTTTCACCTTCGTTGAGACGCCCAGCTCGGCGATGACGTCATTGAGGACGTCACCTAGGTGAAAGGTTTGCGGGTAGGCGAGGTTGATCGCTTGGTCTCTGATCTGCGGACCCGACGTCATCAATGTCTGCAAATACAACAGGCACGTGGAATAACATAGCATAGGGTGGGGCAAAGCGTACTCCCGGGCAAAGCGCACTCCCCCGTGGAAATTGCACCCCTCTATTTCGGCAGATCCAACTATAAGTGCCGCTAAAGTAAACCGATGCAACATGATGCCAAACCAACTTGGACACGTTCGACTTGAGGAGACGCAGCGAGCCAAGTAAGTTACACAAATTTGATTTGTTTGGCCATATTATTATTACACGAATAACAAAACCATAAATTTACTGCCGTATAATGATCGAAAATGTTAAACTAAACACAGAGCTCCACGATTACCATACGCAATAGTTTCGCAACAGTTTCACAGTAAATCCGCCAGGTGCTACTACAAGCAGCGCCTCTTGCGGATTCATTGTGGAGCTTTGCGGCGAAAAATGGACAAATGTATTACTTGTCCATCCTGCTCAAAACAAGTGCCAGTAAATACAAGCTGATATATTGATATACTGTGACATTTATTTCATTTAAATTTGTTTGTTTGATTAGTAACATTTAACAAGCAGTGTAATGGCATTAGCAGCAGCAAACGCGTTTTCTTTTAATGTTTAATAAACACATACATTTTAAAAACAATAACTTTCAACATCATTTTAGCGAAACGGTGGGGGAGGTGCCATATCTCATATAGAGGGGGGTCTCTGAAATTTTTTATTGGACCCAGGGGGGCCTTGGATAAAAAAAAGGTTGAGAACGGCTGTTGTGAAGGGCTCGGGAACAGTTATTGGTTATTGGTTATTGGTTATTGGCTATTGCTTATCGGGTTGGTTATAGTACGTTCTTCATAATATTATATAACATGTCAAAAGGCGTTCGTTCATTTGCCGTATTAATTAGGTAGGTTCTATAGATCGGTTATGGAAAATTAGATTTAATAATGTTTCAATAAAATAAATACAAAACATATAAGCCACGCATTATTGGGGCAAAGTTCCGAGGGCTCCACTTAAAATTGTTTTTTTTTTAGTAAAGTTGTGTAATTCTAGTACTATTTGGTTAAGAGGTGTGTATAATATGTATCTGTTTGAACCGTTTCCGCTTTGCGTAAAAATAATGAGGCTAAATTGTGTTTGGCCCTAAAGGAGTGCGCTTTGCCCCACGTTACCCTACTGGGTGCGAGGTCAAAACGTACAACCAAGAAATCGATGTTCATGTTCAGAAAGCGTATAAATAATAATGTAGACAATAATGGGCCCCATTCCAACGTTACATCATCTTCAATCGTCTTTGGAAGAAAACCGTGCAAACGTACTCTATTCGTCGGCCGTATAACGTACTCTATTCGTCGGCCGTATAACGAGAATTAATGTATTATACATAAATAATGTAAGTATCATTGTATAGGTATCAAAAATGATACTTTATCCGGTCTGCTTAGTGGGCCTACATTTGAAGTGTAGTTTTGCAGCTAAAACAATCAGTTACGGTAAATGTTAATATGTAACATTGTGCACACTTCCAGCAACAACACATTCGTCGTTTACACATCGATATTAGTCCTACTGTGAACCAACACAGCTAAATTGTAAATATGTTCAGCTTCCGATAACGCCTTGCTTACCACAAATGTATTCGCCTACAAACGCAACTTTATTTTCTTGCAAACAATCCTTCGCGTTGGAAAATGTATTCTGTTCATTGGAGAACCTGTAAATGCCGTCAAACCCACCTTCACAGTGCGTGCGACGTCTTCCACGTAGACGAAACTGAGGGTGTAGGTCGTCAGGAACTTGGGCATCGATACGGGTTTGTCAATCATCAGAGTTGACACCTAATGTAGAAAGAAAACAGTTCTTCTCTACATGCGCAATTTACTTACACGTGTCACATTATGCCTGCTCGTGGCAGATTTGTCCATCTCTGTATAACGTCCAAATGTAATTAATTACACATTCACACTTCCTGTAAGAAATGTTGGCAGCTGAAATACGATCTCACGGCATATATCTGATATATAACGCACATTTTTACAATCCATAGAAATGAAAATTATGAAACAAATTCCGCGTTTTACGAAAATGAGACACATCTAATATTTATGTATTGTATTTCGCAAGGGTAAGGCATCAATTCTTTTTACAGGTTATGTCCGCCTTCTACCGAATAAACCCATGAAACTCCGTCAGTGACTGGT
>BSQZ01000010.1:837500-895000 GCA_033239005.1 Lamellibrachia satsuma | reverse complement strand
ATTAGCAATCAAACCAATAATAATAGTAAAATGCATGTATCCGATCAATCGAGATTGCGAGATCATAAACAGCTTACATAAAGTTGGTGACAATGACAAACAACCGTCATAAACCACCACACACCACCATAAACCCCACAAACCCTGTAAACCACCATAAACCCCACAAACCCCATAAACCACCATAAACCCCACAAACCCAATAAACCACCATAAACCCCACAAACCCCATAAACCACCATAAACCCCACAAACCCCATAAACCCCACAAACCCCATAAACCACCATAAACCCCACAAACCCCATAAACCCCACAAACCCCATAAACCCCACAAACCCCATAAACCCCATAAACCACCATAAACCCCACAAACCCCATAAACCACCATAAACCCCACAAACCCCATAAACCCCACAAACCCTGTAAACCACCATAAACCCCACAAACCCCATAAACCACCATAAACCCCACAAACCCCATAAACCCCACAAACCCCATAAACCACCATAAACCACACAAACCACACAAACCTGAAATCGATGACGACGTCGAACAATGGGCTATTGTCGACGAATGACGTCAGCTCGCTACAGCTGCTAACGTTCTTTTCTCGGTCACAGACGATGTTACGTACTTTGGGGAAGATGCGTTCCTTCACGTCCCAATACACGTTGCCTCTGTTGACCATTGTGATGTCATCACCCGCCTCGACGAGTTTCTCCACAGTCGCAGCCCCCAGAAACCCATTGCCTCCGAACACTGCACGTATCAACGAGAGTCAAGGTATCACTAGCACACGCAGCACAACGGCTAATGCAACAATGTGTATCTAGTTGCCTCCGAACACTGCACGTATCAACGAGAGTCAAGGTATCACTAGCACACGCAGCACAACGGCTAATGCAACAATGTGTATCTAGTTGCCTCCGAACACTGCACGTATCAACGAGAGTCAAGGTATCACTAGCACACGCAGCACAACGGCTAATGCAACAATGTGTATCTAGTTGGCTAAAGTCAGGACGTATTAAGCACTATATGTTTGCACAAGGCTGCGCATTGCGAAACAAAAGTAATGGTTTTGGGACTATGCACCTAAGAGACTAATCATGTGCTACTAAATTGAAATATATCACGCCTGTAGATTTCTCAGAATCTGTTTTAAAAGTTGGAGATTCCGGTTATTTCTCCGGTTGACTGAGGGCTGACATGTTAACAAGCGCGACCGATAAGCACATGCGCAGTTTTATGAAATCGGGGTAACCTAGACCATATGTGACGTATTAAGGGAGGCCAGCATACACAAAACCAACGCAGTCTCAAACAAGCGTTTTGTTTTAATTTAAAGAGGACTAGTTTAATAAACAAAGGCAAAATATGTTACATAAGTTGAGTTTGGACGCAAAGAGCATAACCATATCCTATTGGCAAGTAAAGGAATAGGTGTAAACACATTTGCTTTCATTTGGCGAGCGAATATCGCCAGACCATGACACTTGTTACGTAGAGTTATCTAACAGTATAACGCCGCCCATGAAATTAAGATTTTCCTAGTAAACCACTGGTGTGATATGCTTAATTGTAATTGCAAATGGCTATGTTTTAGTAACTCTTATAGGTGCGTATGCCTAAGCCCATAACTTTTGTTTCCCTTAAAGCACTCATATTGTGCCTGTTTCCTAAATACACCTGTATGTCAACTATGACATTCGTGTGTTGGAACACCTTAACCAGCGGGTGTAACTGTCAATAGTTGGGCGACCTAGTAAATTATTTAATTAGGATCCCATTTTGGCTTAATTGTTTGATTTTATTTTGTATATAACATGTTACCACTACATGGTAACACTACATGGTAACACTACATGGCAACACTACATGGTAACACTACATGGTAACACTACATGGTAACACTACATGGTAACACTACTTGGTAACACTACATGGTAACATTACATGGTAACACTACATGGTAACACTACATGGTAACACTACTTGGTAATACTACATGGTAACACTACATGGTAACACTACTTGGTAACACTACATGGTAACACTACATGGTAATACTACTTGGTAACACTACATGGTAACATTACATGGTAACACTACATGGTAACATTACATGGTAACACTACATGGTAACACTACATGGTAACACTACATGGTAACATTACATGGTAACACTACATGGTAACACTACTTGTTAACACTACATGGTAACACTACATGGTAACACTACATGGTAACACTACTTGGTAACACTACTTGGTAACATTACATGGTAACACTACATGGTAACACTACTTGGTAACACTACATGGTAACACTACATGGTAACACTACATGGTAACACTACTTGTTAACACTACATGGTAACACTACATGGTAACACTACATGGTAACACTACATGGTAACACTACTTGTTAACACTACATGGTAACACTACATGGTAACACTACATGGTAACACTACTTGGTAACACTACTTGGTAACACTACATGGTAACATTACATGGTAACACTCCCACTTTCACCTTCCCCTTTGGCCTCCCCTTTGGCCTCCCCATTGGCCTCCCCCTTTCGCCTCCCTCATTGGCCTCCCCATTGGCCTCCCCCTTTCGCCTCCCTCATTGGCCTCCCCCTTTCGCCTCCCACATTGGCCTCCCCATTGGCCTCCCCCTTTCGCCTCCCTCATTGGCCTCCCCTGAACCTTTGCTAGATCCTAGTAGATTTTAGGAACCGTATATTATATTAGATCATGTCTGAAATGACGCTGATTAATAAACTGGTGAGAGTCGATATTACAAAATAAAAATTAAGTAAACAAATACGAGAAAGAAAAGTATCCCATACCTAGAACTCGCCTGGGAATTACATCATCTGCCGCATCCGATGTTGCCACGTTCGACTGCAGAGCCAGCAGCAGTACCCACGAGATATAAATAGAACGTCCGCGTCTGTGGGTGTCGAGTGGTCTCATCGCTGTTCTTAGCGGCTCCAAGAAGGTCCAGCGCTACAAACTCAGCAGTGACTCTCGACGTCTCGTCCCCGCTAACGCGTTTAGTTATTGTAATGGACCTACCAAGTCAAAGTACCGAATGTCTCACGTGAAACGTTTCCTATGTTACAAACGCGGGATCCGTTGGAACTGCGAGCCCTTGCCACGTCACGTTTAGCCGGCAATGAACTTTGAACTCAACCCATGACTGGGAAGACTATCCCGGGTTTCCAGGTTAGATTTCATCGGGTATGGCGGGCCGATAGGGGCCTCTATGGCAGGCCGTTAGGGCCCTCTGTGGCAGGCCGATAGGGCCCTCTGTGGCAAGCCGATAGGGCCATAAACGCGGTAAACGTTACGGGTTGAATTATATATTAACGTGTTGAGTTATCAACCAATGAGGACTCGAAGAAATTAACGTGTTGACTTGTCAATCAATGAGGACTCGAAGAATTTAACGTGTTGACTTGTCAATCAATGAGGACTCGTTTAGTTATTCATCAAATGGTGAACCAATGAATGTTAATCTTAGTTACGCATTATGACCAAAAAAGGCGGTAATTTACAGTACTATTTACGAAAATAGCTACACCCAGGCAACATCCTGTTCAATGTACATTAAACAAATGCATATCAACTCCGTAGTTCCGGGCATCACATTACTATACACCCTTGGAAACTAATACACATATGGCTGTCGTTTATTGTTGCTATATATATTTAATGTCATTTGGATGTTATACGTTTTGTGTGAATAATCATTATACGATCTAAATATGATACAATTTAATAATTAATGCCCCCTAGTGACTATGTTTCATATTCGTTTAAACACTTATTTTCTAGTATTCCCTGCTTATAAAATGTTGTTTAAAATAACGTACAAAATGGAATGCATTGAAAAGGGTATAACTTTACTTGAAACCGATATACGAGCTGTCTCCGATCAGGTTCGCGTTGACGATTTGGTTTACAAGAAATAAAAATTGTCCGCTGGCCAGTATGGGTCGACCAGCCTCCAACGTAAAGTTGAATTGATGGAAAGTGAACAATGGATATCGGGCTATTGCAAACGTTAGTAAACCGAGCCCATGCCATTGTTCGGACCCTGCAAACTGACAATGCAAGTACGCCGGTCGGAGGAGCTCCCATCCATAGTGGGAATGTTGTAGAAGTGTAAATACGCCGGTCGGAGGAGCTCTCATCCATAGTGGGAATGTTGTAGAAGTGTAAGTAGGCCGGTCGGAGGAGCTCCCATCCATAGTGGGAATGTTGTAGAAGTGTAAGTAGGCCGGTCGGAGGAGCTCCCATCCATAGTGGGAATGTTGTAGAAGTGTAAATACGCCGGTCGGAGGAGCTCTCATCCATAGTGGGAATGTTGTAGAAGTGTAAGTAGGCCGGTCGGAGGAGCTCCCATCCATAGTGGGAATGTTGTAGAAGTGTAAATACGCCGGTCGGAGGAGCTCTCATCCATAGTGGGAATGTTGTAGAAGTGTAAGTAGGCCGGTCGGAGGAGCTCCCATCCATAGTGGGAATGTTGTAGAAGTGTAAATACGCCGGTCGGAGGAGCTCCCATCCATAGTAGGAATGTTGTAGAAGTGTAAGTAGGCCGGTCGGAGGAGCTCCCATCCATAGTGGGAATGTTGTAGAAGTGTAAATACGCCGGTCGGAGGAGCTCTCATCCATAGTGGGAATGTTGTAGAAGTGTAAGTAGGCCGGTCGGAGGAGCTGCCATCCATAGTGGGAATGTTGTAGAAGTGTAAGTAGGCCGGTCGGAGGAGCTCCCATCCATAGTGGGAATGTTGTAGAAGTGTAAATACGCCGGTCGGAGGAGCTCTCATCCATAGTGGGAATGTTGTAGAAGTGTAAGTAGGCCGGTCGGAGGAGCTCCGATCCATAGTGGGAATGTTGTAGAAGTGTAAATACGCCGGTCGGAGGAGCTCCCATCCATAGTGAGAATGTTGTAGAAGTGTAAATACGCCGGTCGGAGGAGCTCTCATCCATAGTGGGAATGTTGTAGATGTGTAAGTAGGCCGGTCGGAGGAGCTCCCATCCATAGTGGGAATGTTGTAGAAGTGTAAATACGCCGGTCGGAGGAGCTCCCATCCATAGTGGGAATGTTGTAGAAGTGTAAGTAGGCCGATCGGAGGAGCTCCCATCCATAGTGGGAATGTTGTAGAAGTGTAAGTAGGCCGGTCGGAGGAGCTGCCATCCATAGTGGGAATGTTGTAGAAGTGTAAGTAGGCCGATCGGAGGAGCTCCCATCCATAGTGGGAATGTTGTAGATGTGTAAGTAGGCCGGTCGGAGGAGCTCCCATCCATAGTGGGAATGTTGTAGAAGTGTAAGTAGGCCGGTCGGAGGAGCTGCCATCCATAGTGGGAATGTTGTAGAAGTGTAAGTAGGCCGGTCGGAGGAGCTCCCATCCATAGTGGGAATGTTGTAGAAGTGTAAGTAGGCCGGTCGGAGGAGCTGTCATCCATAGTAGGAATGTTGTAGAAGTGTAAATACGCCGGCCGGAGGAGCTCCCATCCGTAGTGGGAATGTTGTAGAAGTGTAAGTAGGCCGGTCGGAGGAGCTGCCATCCGTAGTGGGAATGTTGTAGAAGTGTAAGTAGGCCGGTCGGAGGAGCTGCCATCCACAGTGGGAATGTTGTAGAAGTGTAAGTAGATCTACTATACTAATAGACCCATCTAGGCTTTAGTGTCAACCCCGTAAGTAGACCTACTATACTAATATACCCATCTAGGCTTTAGTGTCAACCCCGTTACACTGTCTAGTCTAGACCTCTATCTGCACCACGGGCCAGTGTTCGAAACTCCAATTATTTCAGCATCATTCAATATTGTTCAAGGAAACTATGCATGGATGTACAACATGCACGCACGCACGCACGCACGCACGCACGCACGCACGCACCCACACAAGCACGATTCATGCTATCATAGTATATTTTATAATTATTGTATTGCTGCATTGGCCAATGGTTTCAACCAAACTGTGGTAGATTTCCTTTCCAACTGCTTCCTTGTTATCTGTTATTATTTTGATCTATTTTTGGACACCCCGGTCTAAGGCGTGACGCGCAGTGTCAGAATTACCCAGCGTGCCTAGCGTGCACGAAGGTGGGAAACAATTGGGTGTTGGGCCATGCAACTCTGTTTTAGTTGTAGCTGTAGTGCCACTAAATTATAGCAGGGTCAACTAACGGGTGACTAAGGTTACCCCCCCAACCTTGTGTCCTTGACCAAACAACGCACAACGTATTTAGCTGTGGTGTAAACGCAACCACAGAGAAGGTTATGGACTGTCCATAGACTAGGTCACGCTATTTTTTAGACAACCCCCCAATCACATTGTCATGCTAACGCTGGCCTGTACACCCTAAACACTCCGTCTGACTTTTGAAGTTTTTGAGAGATCGCATCTAGAACAAACCTTCTAAGTGAATCACATTACAGTGTTATGCGGTCAGTTGGTTCCCCAAAGAGAAGCAATATGCTGAAATGGAAACATTATTAATGAAGCTAACCGGGTTATACAGGCTGCTCGAGCTGAGGCCGGTAGGTGGTCGGTTGTGGCCAGGCGGAGGCAGCCATCGACTGTACGTTTAAATCGTGGCAAAACAACGCGGAATTAGAATTACCCTGTAGTCGCTCTTGTGGTCGTAGAGTGCGGCGAGGAGGCGTTTCGTAACGTACGTTGAACGGGGTGTTTCCAGCGTATATAGCTACTGTAAATTACCGCCTTTTTTGTTCAGAATGCGTAACTAAGATTAATGCTCACTGGTTCACCATCTGATGAACAGCACTTTCCTTGGAACTCTGTATGTGGCTAAAGGCTGACGGATCCTAAATGTGGTCTGTTGCCAGATGTTTTGCTCTCGCTCGTCTTCGTAAACTCGCCCCGAAGGCGTCGTCTCATTGTTACCCACCATCACCACTCCATTTTGTGTGTGTGTTCCCGTGAAGCGCCAGCAGCCGATTAACGTTATTATCGAGATTTTACACTAACAAATGTTTTGCCTGGTTTCAGTCTGACAGTTGTGTCAGTATAATGAAACTTTAAATTTAATTCGAATTGCTTGGTATTATAAACTGATAAGAGTTCATTATTGTTTTATGACTGAGCCAGATCCCCGGATGAGAGTCAAATTAATCTAATCGCCACAGCCCGGAGCCTCGCTAAACAGGGCTCGTCCCCGGGGTAATTGAGGAGTGCACATACATATCGCGGGCATGCTTCGTGAACTCTGACAACCTGCGCAAAGGAACATCTAGGGGTCACACTCTTCGCTCTCACACTCTTCGTTCTCACACTCTTCGCTCTTACACTCTTTGCTCTCACACTCTTCGCTCTCACACTCTTCGTTTTCACACTCTTCGTTCTCACACTCTTCGCTCTCACACTCTTCGCTCTCACACTCTTCGTTTTCACACTCTTCGTTCTCACACTCTTCGTTCTCACACTCTTCGCTCTCACACTCTTCGTTCTCACACTCTTCGTTCTCACACTCTTCGCTCTCACACTCTTCGCTCTCACACTCTTCGTTCTCACACTCTTCGCTCTTACACTCTTCGCTCTCACACTCTTCGTTCTCACACTCTTCGTTCTCACACTCTTCGCTCTCACACTCTTCGTTCTCACACTCTTCGTTCTCACACTCTTCGCTCTCACACTCTTCGTTCTCACACTCTTCGTTCTCACACTCTTCGCTCTCACACTCTTCGCTCTCACACTCTTCACCCTCACACTCTTTGTTCTCACACTCTTCGTTCTCACACTCTTCGCTCTCACACTCTTCGCTCTCACACTCTTCGTTCTTACACTCTTCGCTCTCACACTCTTCGCTCTCACTCTTTGCTCTCACACTCTTCACCCTCACACTCTTCGCTCTCACACTCTTCGCTCTCACTCTTCGTTCTCACACTCTTCGTTCTCACACTCTTCGCTCTCACACTCTTCGCTCTCACACTCTTCATTCTTACACTCTTCGCTCTCACACTCTTCGCTCTCACACTCTTTGCTCTCACACTCTTCGTTTTCACACTCTTCGCTCTCACACTCTTCGTTCTTACATCTTTGCTCTCACACTCTTCGTTCTCACACTCTTCGCTCTCACACTCTTCGCTCTCACACTCTTCGTTCTTACACTCTTCGCTCTCACTCTTCACCCTCACACTCTTCGTTCTCACACTCTTGGCTCTCACACTCTTCGCTCTCACACTCTTCGTTCTCACACTCTTCGTTCTCACACTCTTCGTTCTCACACTCTTCGTTCTCACACTCTTCGCTCTCACACTCTTCCCTCTCACACTCTTCGCTCTCACACTCTTCGTTCTCACACTCTTCGTTCTCACACTCTTCGCTCTCACACTCTTCGTTCTTACACTCTTCGCTCTCACACTCTTCGTTCTCACACTCTTCGTTCTCACACTCTTCGCTCTCACACTCTTCGCTCTCACACTCTTCGCTCTCACACTCTTCATTCTTACACTCTTCGCTCTCACACTCTTCGTTCTCACACTCTTCACTCTCACACTCTTCGCTCTCACACTCTTCGTTCTTACACTCTTCGCTCTCACACTCTTCACTCTCACACTCTTCGTTCTCACACTCTTCGCTCTCACACTCTTCGCTCTCACACTCTTCGTTCTCACACTCTTCGCTCTCACACTCTTCGCTCTCACACTCTTCGTTCTCACACTCTTCGTTCTCCACACTCTTCGCTCTCACACTCTTCGCTCTCACACTCTTCGCTCTCACACTCTTCGCTCTCACACTCTTCGTTCTCACACTCTTCGCTCTCACACTCTTCGTTCTCACACTCTTCGCTCTCACACTCTTCGTTCTCACACTCTTCGTTCTCACACTCTTCGCTCTCACACTCTTCGCTCTCACACTCTTCGCTCTCACACTCTTCGCTCTCACACTCTTCGCTCTCACACTCTTCGCTCTCACACTCTTCGTTCTCACACTCTTCGCTCTCACACTCTTCGTTCTCACACTCTTCGTTCTCACACTCTTCGTTCTCACACTCTTCGCTCTCACACTCTTCGCTCTCACACTCTTCGTTCTCACACTCTTCGCTCTCACACTCTTCGCTCTCACACTCTTCGTTCTCACACTCTTCGTTCTCACACTCTTCGTTCTCACACTCTTCGCTCTCACACTCTTCGCTCTCACACTCTTCGTTCTCACACTCTTCGTTCTCACACTCTTCGCTCTCACACTCTTCGCTCTCACACTCTTCGTTCTCACACTCTTCGTTCTCACACTCTTCGTTCTCACACTCTTCGCTCTCACACTCTTCGCTCTCACACTCTTCGCTCTCACACTCTTCGTTCTCACACTCTTCGCTCTCACACTCTTCACACTCTTCGCTCTCACACTCTTCGTTCTCACACTCTTCACAAGGCATCCTGAAGGTTATAATACATAGTAAAAAAATACTCTAGTTTACCCTTTCAATAATCAGAAGAAGAAAAATCTAAAAACGCAGGTATATCCTAATGCACTATGCGTTCTCTTAACTATCCACCAGAGGCCGCCACTTGAATATAAGGCATCACATAGCCTCCATGATCCAGGCTCCTCGCTGTGGCACCACTATTTGTCGCTTATATCTTCTCTTGGATGCAGAGTGGGGTTCTCGTTGTGAAAAAAATTATGTATGTGCCCAGAATCTGGGCGCATATATAAGTAGCTAATTAAAATCTCATCCGGGCATTTGGCTAATTTTAAAAATAAGAGTGAACTGTTATCAGTTTATTATATATATATATGTATACGATGCAATTCGAATTAACTTTAAACTTTTATTATATTGACACAACTGTCCAACTGAAAACTTTAATCAGGCAAAAAACTGTCAGTGTTGCATCTCGATAATGTCGCGAGTCAACACTTCTGCTGCCAGAATCTCTTCTCGGTGAATGCAGGAGGCGGCGAGAGTCGGATAAGTGAGACTAGGAATGACTTGACTCGGCTATTCTGGGCTTGACTGCAATTAAGCGTCAGTCCGCGAACGGGCTTGGCCGACTCGAGACTTGAGACTTGAGGTTTAAAGGGTCTTAGTTAATAAAGAAAACATTGGCTGAAAATCCAGACTGTTTTATCGCTGTATAAGTAATTTGTGGCAAAAAAGAAAAAAAATAGCCCCGACTTTTGCATTACTTATGTTTACCCCTGTCGGGGTGACGGGGGGGGGAGGGCGGCGACCAAAGACCCAGACACGGAGATCGTTGTGAAACACTCCCCTACAGCTTACTAAGCGAGACGACCATTGACGGGATGTTCCACTGGCCACAGAGCCCTACAAAAATACAGATTGTGCACTATGTTGAATTTCGTGTCATCAGAGTTGTTAAGACCGTTTCGTACAATAGACTGTGCTTGATACGAATGCCACGCACACCAGCAATTGTACTTATATTTAACATTTATGTTCCCGGAATTTACCATACATTTATGTCATAAATAAATGCTGCCTTCATAATATTATGTAACAGAAAAGGCAGCTGCGTTTCATATGTGTTCATTTGTATATATCTATACTATATGCAAAGCTAATTTAGTTTACTTTAGAAGAGAGGTTATTTCCATACGATCGGTTTATTAAGGCGGATTTTGAATGTCATCACTACCTGTTTTGTTTATTTGTTCGGTTCGTTGTGACACTGAAATGTATTCCGTCGTAGGGGAGACCGGGGCTAGTTGTATACAGTGGCATGTCTTTACAGAGTCATTTTACGAAACCACATATGGAGTACACAGTAGTTGGTCGGAAGTCCACCAGCGGACCCACTGTCCAAAATGGGGCATTAAAGACGTGGGGACCAAACACTATTTTTAACCCCTTAAAACGTTTTTGGCTATACCCACATAATATCATTTCACTTTTGATGTTTTGTGAATGAAACCTGAAACGCATATACTGTATAGTAAAATGCAAAATTCGTGTTTGGGGCAAATTGTTACAATTGTATTGGGGCAAATTGTTACAACTATAACCAACGCTCGGGCGGCCCGCGCCAACGGCTCAGCCAGCCAGTTGTGTGCTGACGTTGACTGGAAGAACTAAATTTATTTAACCACGACGTGTGAACGCTTTATTTCACCTAGGGTATTGGTTGATGGAACAGTCATATTTAATCAATTAATAAATATCATATGATTCGTTGTGGATGTTACTGCGTGTGTGCGTGAGTGCGTATGTATCATTCAATCAAGTAGAAATCGCATTACACATATATTGCCATTCACTACATCGATGTATGGCACAGCCCTATTTGAACAGTTAATGACATTTAGTATTGCATGATTCGTTGAAATAAGACAACGTGGATGTTCATTCATATTTTGTTCTTGCAGGTTAAGACGAACAAGATGCTAATTCTTACATTGCTGATTGTAATGGATGTCTTCTACTCCAATAAGGCTGCTGTTTGCAGACGTTAGTTACAATTTTGAATATCGTATAAATGTATAAGACCAGTAGTGAGGACTATCTCCAACGTGGACAGTATCGCGCTAACAACGATAAGCGTAGCCCATATTTAGTAGAATTATGGCTGTGTAATAAAATGTCAATATATTATGACATGTTTTGAAACTTACCAGTTACGATTTTAGTGATCTCACCACATTCATTCATAGAAGCATACACACGCACGCACGCACGCACTCACGCTTGGATGCACGCCACCGCCTCGTTCCAAACAGTATATTGTGACTGAAAGCGGATGTTTTCCAAGAATTTGGGTAAACATCCGGGAACTCTTATTTTAACTCATCCGATATGAGTAACATTCCATAAGCGTATTCAGTGCGTACGTAGCAATTCTAAATTTGACCTATTTCGAAACAATTCATACAATAAAATAAAGCGGAATATTTATATTTAACACACTATTTAACACACGAGTCCACTGGAAGCAGTGATCTAGTGATCAGAACACCCGGATGTTGATCAAGAGGACGGTGATTCGATTCCACCGGCCGCCGTTTCGAAACCTGCGCGTCTTCGTTCACCAGTGTCTTCCGATACACTAAGCGTCGTTGGTCCCTTCTACGTGGTGTCTGTGCAAGGGGAAGTAAAAGTTCCCACGCAGGGAAATGGAAAAAATGTGTCATGGACTCACTAACTCTAGAGAAGGACACTCTGAAATAAACCATCAGGCCTGGTACTGGGTCCTTGGACATATTTGAACTAAAACAAACAAATAAATAAAACAAACAAATAAATAAAACAAACAAATAAATCAACCCTTCGGTTTGTCTTTGTTGGCAGCGGACAGCTGCGGTAGCGCGCAGTGCTTCTTGAGAACTCCCAAAGACGGGACGTACAACATCCACTCCTCAGCCGGCGTCTCCAATGCCAGATGTGAGTTCGACAGAACAAGTGTTCCACCCAAGCCACCGAAACTGGTTAGTTGCAGCCTCGAAACAGGGGTTCATGAACAGGTTCATGAACAGGTTCATGAACAGCCTCGAAGAAGGGTTTCGTGAACAGGTTCATGAACAGGTTCATGAACAGCCTCGAAACAGGGGTTCATGAACAGGTTCATGAACAGCCTCGAAACAGGGGTTCATGAACAGGTCGTTGTCAATCAACAGGTCGTTGAAAGGACTTCCTATTTGTGTGCGCGGGCAATGTTAGTGTCGGACTCTCAAATGAGAGGACAGGGGGTTGAATCTGACCACATACCAACGTTAAGATCTGCCCTTGGAAATTGAGGGGTATCAAATTTGGGTAGGTTTCTCCAAAAAACGAAGTATATCATTTTCACGAGTTTCACACTGCATGTTAACTAAGAATAAATGTGCTGTGAAAAGAAAGAAAATCGTATGGAAAATTATCCAGGGATCCAAAAAAAAACGTTATAATGGCGGCCTCTGTGTCCCCTACTTGCTGCCATTCGAATGTTAGGCAATTTAGTTCTGTCCCGATTGACTCAGTTCACTCAGCTGTATAAATAAGTACTTGGATATAAATGTGCTTGCGTGAACAGGCAATGTATGAATAAGTACTTGGATATAATTGTGCTTGCGTGAACAGGCAATGTGTAAATAAGTACTTGGATATAATTGTGCTTGCGTGAACAGGCAATGTGTAAATAAGTACTTGGATATAATTGTGCTTGCGTGAACAGGCAATGTGTAAATAAGTACTTGGATATAATTGTGCTTGCGTGAACAGGCAATGTATAAATAAGTACTTGGATATAAATGTGCTTGCGTGAACAGGCAATGTATAAATAAGTACTTGGATATAATTGTGCTTGCGTGAACAGGCAATGTATAAATAAGTACTTGGATATAATTGTGCTTGCGTGAACAGGCAATGTATAAATAAGTACTTGGATATAAATGTGCTTGCGTGAACAGGCAATGTATAAATAAGTACTTGGATATAAATGTGCTTGCGTGAACAGGCAATGTATAAATAAGTACTTGGATATAAATGTGCTTGCGTGGACAGGCAATGTGTAAATAAGTACTTGGATATAATTGTGCTTGCGTGAACAGGCAATGTGTAAAGCGCTCCGAACAACGAACGTTGGAAGGGCGTGGTATAATTTGAACGCTTTTCTGCTAGTATAAAATAACTCTGTACCAAAGAGTAGGTCGTGTGTGCATGTGCGTGCGTGAGTGCGTGCGTGCGTTCGTACGTGCATATGTGCCTTTTGTTAACTTAAGTTAAACATGTAAACGGCATTGTTACCATAACCGGTTGTATCTTCACTAGTAGATAATAATACAATTTATAAATGTATGCAAAAAAGTAAAAACATTTTTGCATAAATCTACACACCTCCCACTTCAGAAAGTGAACGTACCCGTACAGAAATTATACCAGATAACATGTACATCAATATAGTAGCTCAGCGCTGTGGATTAGGAATATCTGTCACTCTATCGTCACTGTGGTTCAGCAATGTCTGTCACTCTATCGTCACTATGGATGAGGAATGTCTGTCACTCTATCCTCACTGTGGATTATGAATGTCTGTCACTCTGTCGTCACTGTGGATTAGGAATGTATGTCACTCTATCCTCACTGTGGATTAGGAATGTCTGTCATTCTATCGACACTGTGGATTAGGAATGTATGTCATCCACGTGTGTAGCTGCTGATAAAGATATTGGCTCAGTGGGTACCACTTGGAGTTTGTAAGATGTGCAGCCGGTCAACTATGTTACCCTCTTATCGCCTGTAAAAATAGTTGACCGGCTTTTCATCCTTATTTGACACGATTGTAGTAATATATCTATGTTGCGTCAACTTAATAATTAACTTAACTTAAATGAAAATACTCCAATATTAACTTAACTTAACTAGTTAATATAGTAGAATTAAGGTCCCACACCAGTAGCGCAAAGTACATATTACACAGCAACATTCGTACACATTGCAGGTGTTCCTCCGTAGAGAAGGCAGTTCGCTGGACTTCCACGCCCGCAAGTGGATCGATTACGTCAATGGTTTCAACGACTCGTCGGGTCGATTCATGTGGCTCGGGCTGGAGAACGCTCACCGAGTCACTAAAGACGCCGCAATGGTGCTGACGGTAAAACTGACATCGACAACTAATAAAGTTGGCGTCGTCAGATACAACGACTTCGTCGTGCACAGCAAGGTCTTGCAGTACTCCGTCAGCTACGGTCATGTCATGTTTTCGCGAAAGACGGGTGAGATTAGTCATGGGCGGATTCAGGGGTGTTCGTAAGAAGACAAGGTGTAAGAAGGCCTGGCGTAAGAAGGTCGGGCGTAAGAAGGTCGGGCGTAAGAAGGTCGGGCGTAAGAAGGTCGGGTGTAAGAAGGCCTAGCGTAAGAAGGTCGGGCGTAAGAAGGTCGGGCGTAAGAAGGTCGGGTGTAAGAAGGCCTAGCGTAAGAAGGTCGGGCGTAAGAAGGTCGGGCGTAAGAAGGCCGGGCGTAAGAAGGCCGGACACCTTTATTCCAGCCAGATGTTGTCATCGTGTCAGAATTACTTGCGAGACACCGCGACCAAACTGCAATACCATTACTAGACAACGTTCTTGATTTGGGAACCTTTGATAGCAATTACAACATTTTGTGATCGTTTGGTGTCTGATAAGTGAAACACCATGAACCACGGTAGTAAACATGGTAGTAACCATGGTAGTAACCATGGTAGTAACCACGGTAGTAAACATGGTAGTAACCATGGTAGTAGCCATGGTAGTAACCATGGTAGTAACTATGGTAGTAACCATGGTAGTAACCAAGCATGTCCTTTCCCGTTCCCCCAAAAACGGAACAACAGAGATTCTTCTGTGGGAAGAAACAGAGATTCCATTACGTTTAATTTGATGCATTTCATTGACTTCGCTTCTCTGGTTCCACAGATCTGGGTATTTTAATAAACAAACTGGATGCAATGCCCTCACTTCCGTGTGCTCCCCAGTACTTCTCATATTGTCCTCAACAGTTCCGTGTGCTCCCCAGTACTTCTCACATTACCCTCAACACTTCCGTGTGCTCCCCAGTACTTCTCACATTGCCCTTCCGTGTGCTCCCCAGTACTTTTGACATTGTCCTCAACACTTCCTTGTTCTCCCCAGTACTTCTGGCATTGCCCTCAACACTTCCGTGTGCTCCTCAGTACTTCTGACATTGCCCCCAACACTTCCGTGTGCTCCCCAGTACTTCTGACATTGCCCCCAACATTTCCGTGTGCTCCCCAGTACTTCTGACATTGCCCCCAACACTTCCGTGTGCTCCCCAGTACTTCTGACATTGCCCCCAACACTTCCGTGTGCTCCCCAGTACTTCTGATATTGGCCCCAACACTTCCTTCTGCTCCCCAGTACTTCTGACATTGCCCCCAACACTTCCGTGTGCTCCCCAGTACTTCTGACATTGCCCCCAACACTTCCGTGTGCTCCCCAGTACTTCTCACATTGCCCTCAACACTTCCGTGTTCTCCCCAGTACTTCTCACATTGCCCCCTATAAAAAACTGCCTTACCATCGTAGTGCCCAATGCCTTTGAATGTTTTTTTGTTGGAAAATTTCGGTGTGAATTTCTTCCAGGCAGCAGCAGTAGCTTACTATAATCGAGCTAGCTGGTATGTTTGTTATTCTACTCGTTTTAGACCCTTCGTATCTCGGGCGCCACATTTTTAGGGGTTTATCTATGATAAATTGAGCAATTGTAAATGCACTATCGCCTTGGATAACCGACGCCATACGACGTCCGAATCTAAGCATCCCTACTACGGGTTAACATCCCTACTACGTGTTAACATCCCTACTACGGGTTAACATCCCTACTACGTGTTAACATCCCTACTACGTGTTAACATCCCTACTACGGGTTAACATCCCTACTACGTGTTAACATCCCTACTACGGGTTAACATCCCTACTACGGGTTAACATCCCTACTACGGGTTAACATCCCTACTACGTGTTAACATCCCTACTACGTGTTAACATCCCTACTACGGGTTAACATCCCTACTACGTGTTAACACCCCTTCTACGGGTTAACATCCCTACTGCGTGTTAACATCCCTACTACGTGTTAACATCCCTACTAGGGGTTAACATTACTCTCTATTTCATGATGGTAAACATGTCACGTTTATCGCGTGCTTTTCAATCGGATGTCATATACTGTCTTACATATACTCTCTTATACTCTTATCGCATGTCATATACTCTCTTACATATACTCTCTTATCGGATGTCATATACTCTCTTACATATACTCTCTTATGCTCTTATCGGATGTCATATACTCTCTTACATATACTCTCTTACATTCACAGTTATATAATGTAAAATAAAAGTCACAATACGGAGAGTAGATTTGTGTTGTGATGTTAACGTGAAAGACCGATGACGATGTGCTCAGGTAACTCGTTCCCCCAACGATGGCCGTTCTCCTCTCCTGACCATGACAAGACACGGACACTGTGCGCCTCAAAGCTCAACACAGGCGGCTGGTTCAATCCGAACAAATCGGTTGACACTGTAGCAACCCGTTGCGTCAATGCGAATCTGTTTGGTCGATTCACGGGCCAGAAAGGGTCAGACCAGGAGGTCTCGTGGCGGTCTTTCAACAGACGCGTGCGCAGCATTGAAATGATCCTGACGACTGGTGAGTGACAGCAGTCAACAACGAACGTCGTGACGTGTGTGCTAACCTCGTGTGGCATTCACTGTGGAGTGGTGACATGTGTGCTAACCTCGTGTGGCATTCACTGTGGAGTGGTGACGTGTGTGCTAACCTCGTGTGGCATTCACTGTGGAGTGGTGACGTGTGTGCTAACCTCGTGTGGCATTCACTGTGGAGTGGTGACGTGTGTGCTAACCTCGTGTGGCATTCACTGTGGAGTGGTGACATGTGTGCTAACCTCGTGTGGCATTCACTGTGGAGTGGTGACGTGTGTGCTAACCTCGTGTGGCATTCACTGTGGAGTGGTGACGTGTGTGCTAACCTCGTGTGGCATTCACTGTGGAGTGGTGACGTGTGTGCTAACCTCGTGTGGCATTCACTGTGGAGTGGTGTGGCAGAGGTCTCAACCTATCTTTTGGGTCAACCTCAAATCCCCCACCTGTTTTGGGTGCGAACCTCCCACTGAAGTTAAGAGTCCACCTTCTGCCAATCACCAATCCTACTTCCCACCTATTTTGGAAACCAAACTCCACGGCTGTGCGTGCGTGCGTGCGTGCGTGCGTGTGTGTGTGTGTGTGTGTGTGTGTGTGTGTGTGTGTGTGTGTGTGTGTGTGTGTGTGTGTGTGTGTGTGTATAATATATATATATATATATATACATATATACATACATACATACATACATACATACATACATACATACATACATACATACATGCATACATACACGCACACACATACATACGTTTTAGCTCACCCCACCTTGGGAGATGCGGAATTGCAGAACTGCAGAAGAGTAAATCATTACTGTTCACCAGTATATTACTGTTCACCAGTATATTACTGTTCACCAGTATATACTTGAAGACTTGCAGACAAAGACAATCATATTAATCAGTCTCACCACCATCACGCCGATCAAATTTATCAATTCCAAAACCTTGACGTTGTCGTAATCATTATCACTATCATTGCTACCATGGTTACTGCGACCAAGGTTATCACCAACAAATCATCATCAATAATGTACCACGATGTTTAATTTTATTGAGGATCCTACCATTGTACGACAAACCGTTAGACCTGTACGTAGGTGTCAACGCTGGCGCATGTGTTAAGTCAATGGACTGTCTTAAATGTGAGGCATTTCTTACGGTGGTTTTGTGCGTTTTGATCAACTATTGTCTGTATGGTCGGACACGGCCCACGTTTTTTAAACAGCACTCGAACAGCAGATTATCAGTTCAAGACACGTCTCATTCTCTTGAATTGTTTAGCTTTGTGTTGTCACCTGCACCAAAGTCTCGCGAGATTCAGTCAATATATAATTCAGTTCATTCATTCATCCGCGATCTTACGGATTGCTGTTACCATCTTACTTTACGTTTAACACTGTTCCTCTTACCTTAGATTTAACACTGGTCCTCTTACCTTAGATTTAACACTGGTCCTCTTACCTTAGATTTAACACTGGTCCTCTTACCTTAGATTTAACACTGGTCCTCTTACCTTAGATTTAACACTGTTCTTCTTACCTTAGATTTAACACTGGTCCTCTTACCTTAGATTTAACACTGTTCCTCTTGTCTTACCTTTAACACTGGTCCTCTTACCTTAGATTTAACACTGTTCCTCTTACCTTAGATGTAACACTGGTCCTCTTGTCTTACCTTTAACACTGGTCCTCTTACCTTAGATTTAACACTGTTCCTTTTACCTTAGATTTAACACTGGTCCTCTTGACTTACCTTTAACACTGGTCCTCTTGTCTTACCTTTAACACTGGTCCTCTTACCCTTTCTTTCAGCTACAAGACCTTGTGTAAATCCGTGTCAACACGATGGCCTTTGCCATTACAACGCGCAGAACGATGTAGATAACTGCTCGTGCGTTGATGTGTACTTTGGCTACACGTGCGAATGTTAGTAATTCTGGGAAGGATGATTATCAAAGCATTAGTCGTGTCTACAATGTGTTCGCCGTCTCACGTTACGTATCAATTTATGTTTACTTAACACAATTGTAATGTTATTCTTGGTGATGTTTTCCTCATCATCGCCACATTCCCCACTTTCTCCGTCGCCACATTCCCCACTTTCTCCGTCGCCCAACGTTTTTGTCGTCCACGTTGATGTTGTCCATGTTGTCGTCGTCAATGATGTTGTCGTCCACGTTGATGTCGTCCACGTGCTTGTCATCCACGTTCTTGTCGTCCACGTTCTTGTCGCCAACGTTGTTGTCTTCTACGTTGTTGTCGTTATTGTCGTCCACGTTCTTGTCGTCAATGTTCTTGTCGTCCACGTTGATGTCGTCCACGTTCTTGTCGTCAACGTTCTTGTCGTCAACGTTGATGTCGTCCACGTTCTTGTCGTCAACGTTCTTGTCGTCCACGTTCTTGTCGTCCACGTTCTTGTCGTCCACGTTCTTGTCGTCAACGTTCTTGTCGTCCACGTTGATGTCGTCCACGTTCTTGTCGTCAACGTTCTTGTCGTCCACGTTGATGTCGTCCACGTTCTTGTCGTCAACGTTGATGTCTTCCACGTTCTTGTCGTCCACGTTCTTGTCGTCAACGTTGATGTCGTCCACGTTCTTGTCGTCAACGTTGATGTCGTCAACGTTGATGTCGTCCACCTTCTTGTCGTCCACGTTCTTGTCGTCAACGTTGATTTCGTCAACGTTGATGCCGTCCACGTTCTTGTCTTCAACGTTGATGTCGTAAACGTTGATGTCGTCCACGTTCTTGTCGTCCACGTTCTTGTTGCCAACGTTGTTGTCTTCTACGTTCTTGTCGTCAACGTTCTTGTCGTCCACGTTCTTGTCGTCAACGTTGATGTCGTCAACGTTCTTGTCGTCCACGTTGATGTCGTCCACGTTCTTGTCGTCAACGTTCTTGTCGTCCACGTTCTTGTCGTCAACGTTGATGTCGTCCACGTTCTTGTCGTCAACGTTCTTGTCGTCCACGTTGATGTCATCCACGTTGATGTCGTCCACGTTCTTGTCGTCCACGTTCTTGTCGTCCACGTTGGTGTCGTCCACGTTGATGTCGTCCACGTTCTTGTCGTCAACGTTGATGTCGTCAAACATTCAATAAACGTCCGTAAAACAAACCGGTGCTTGCGTCGACACACACACACACGTGCGCGCGCGCACAAATGCACACATGCACACACGCACACATGCACGCAAGCACGCACATACCACACCACACACACACTCACGCACACGGCATCGTTAAATAGGTAATGTTTTCAGGGGCATGCCTTTACAAACATGCCTTTACAAACATGCCTTTACAAACAAAACCATGTCATATTACTCATGCTTGTCTGATTGTTCCAGACGTTCATCCTTGCATAAACGGTTTGTCAATATGTAAGGATCGCATGTGCATTCCGAACTACATAGATGGATCATTCAAGTGCGAATGTGAGTGGAAACGAATCGTTATATACCCAAGCCAAATCACCCAGATATGTTGTGCGTGCGTGCGTGCGTGCGTGCGTGCGTGCGTGCGTGCGTGCGTGCGTGCGTGCGTGCGTGCGTGCGTGCGTGCGTGCGTGCGTGCGTGCGTGCGTGCGTGCGTGCGTGCGTGCGTGCGTGCGTGCGTGCGTGCGTGCGTGCGTGCACCTATCCTTGACTAGAATTTCAAACCGACAGCCTCAGCGCGGAATTTAGAAATTACCTTTGATATTCAGTTTTAGGCAACACATTTCTCAATTGTGCCGTTGCTTTTATCACATTCGTGATCTTCGCCGTGTCCACCGATATTTGCCTCTCTCTGTTGCGAAAACTGCGCTTGTTAGCAGTAGGGTTGAATATATAGTCGCTACTGGCGTCGCTGCTGTCGTCGCTGCTGGGGTCGCTACTGGGGTCGCTACTGGGGTCGCTGCTGGGGTCGCTACTGGAGTCACTACTGGGGTCGCTACTGGGGTCGTTACTGGGGTCGCTACTGTGGTCGCTACTGGGGTAGCTACTGTCGTCGCTGCTGGGGTCGCTGCTGGGGTCACTACTGGGGTCGCTACTGGGGTCGCTACTGGGGTCACTACTGTGGTCGCTACTGGGGTCACTACTGGGGTCGCTACTGGGGTCGCTACTGGGGTCGCTACTGGGGTCGCTACTGGAGTCACTACTGGGGTCGCTACTGGGGTCGTTACTGGGGTCGCTACAGTGGTCGCTACTGGGGTAGCTACTGTCGTCGCTGCTGGGGTCGCTGCTGGGGTCGCTACTGGGGTCACTACTGGGGTCGCTACTGGGGTCGCTACTGGGGTCGCTACTGGGGTCACTACTGTGGTCGCTACTGGGGTCACTACTGGGGTCGCTACTGCGGTCGCTACTGGGGTCGATACTGGGGTCGATACTGGTGTAGCTACTGGGGTCGCTACTGGGGTCGCTACTGGGGTCGCTACTGGTGTCGCTACTGGGGTCCCTACTGGGGTCGCTACTGGGGTAGCTACTGGGGTCGCTACTGGGGTCGCTACTGGGGTCGTTACTGGGATCGTTACTAGGGTCGCTACTAGGGTCGCTGCTACAAAAGAGCCGAATTCGAAAATGATTCTGCGGTGCACTTGCCGTTAGCGGTTCGAAATCGTTACATTTTATTTTGTATACCGGAAAATTGCCTTCGCCCCACTCGCTGTAGGGTCACCTTATAACTTAACCAAAATAGCCACAATAGGCCTATATTGCAGGGGAAAGTCCCTAACGCGCATCTGTTCCCTAAAGCGACCCACCACTGCTCTAGCGGATCACAGCAACACCACCTATGCGTTATGTATTCAGTTCGGTAGATGTCGCTGTTTAAAGCACGTGCTAAACGAAGTGTCGTCTAGAAAGAATATCGGTAAGTTTTTGATCGTGTTTGACTTTAATATGACGTTCTGTAAAGTCTTTGAAGTGTAATTAATATTGTGCATTTGTTCTAACGATGATATTGTTAGTAATTACACTTTATTACGCACGTTATCGGAATTTCATTTCACAATCTATTTATTGCAAATGGCCGATTTAGTGTCACTGATCAGTGTCCATAAACCGCTCCCTGCTATATTCCCAAAACTCTCCCCGCTATATTCCCAAAACGCTCCCCGCTATATTCCCAAAACGCACCCTGCTATATTCCCAAAACTCTCCCCGCTATATTCCCAAAACGCACCCTGCTATATTCCCAAAACGCTCCCCGCTATATTCCCAAAACTCTCCCTCGCTATATTCCCAAAACTCTCCCCGCTATATTCCCAAAACGCTCCCCGCTATATTCCCAAAACGCACCCTGCTATATTCCCAAAACGCTCCCCGCTATATTCCCAAAACGCTCCCCGCTATATTCCCAAAACGCACCCTGCTATATTCCCAAAACGCTCCCCGCTATATTCCCAAAACGCTCCCCGCTATATTCCCAAAACGCTCCCCGCTATATTCCCAAAACGCACCCTGCTATATTCCCAAAACGCTCCCCGCTATATTCCCAAAACTCTCCCCGCTATATTCCCAAAACGCTCCCCGCTATATTCCCAAAACGCACCCTGCTATATTCCCAAAACTCTCCCCGCTATATTCCCAAAACGCACCCTGCTATATTCCCAAAACGCTCCCCGCTATATTCCCAAAACTCTCCCTCGCTATATTCCCAAAACTCTCCCGGCTATATTCCCAAAATGCTCCCCGCTATATTCCCAAAACGCACCCTGCTATATTCCCAAAACGCTCCCTGCTATATTCCCAAAACGCACCCTCCTATATTCCCAAAACGCTCCCCGCTATATTCCCAAAACGCTCCCCGTCCTGATGCTTAAAACTGGCGGTGCGTTTTGGGGACAATGTATGCAAATACATATAACAATGTCATGAAAAATTCTACATTAACCTAAAAGGCTAAATACTGTATAATTTGCAATATTAGCGTATGCATAATACACTATAATTGTATAATGTAGTATACTTATATTGAACCTAAAAAGCACCCTTTTATTTCAGATGAGGCGTGACTACAAACGTGTCACCAATAGGGCGTGACTACAAACGTGTCACCAATAGGGCTTGACTACAAACGTGTCACCAATAGGGCGTGACTACAAACGTGTCACCAATAGGGCGTGACTACAAACGTGCCACCAGTAGGCCTAACGGTGCTTATAGCGAGGAGGCTTTAGAAGAAGCTCTCAATACTCTTCAGCATGGCGAGTCGTACAGGAGCGTCGAACGAGAATACGCCGTCCCGAGACTGTCTGCTACGTTCAAAACAGATTATACTGGGCGAGAAGACGAAGAGTCGCGCTGGTGGGATGTCTGTCAAGAAGTCAGACAGACGTGAGCTTCACAAGGGAAAACGCGCACCTGCAAACGGAAAGGCACGACAACCACTGGCTGACAGGCCGAAGAGTAGGCCTGGTTCAGGCCGCACAGCAAGTGTGTACCGATGCATCTACTGCAACGAGGTGTACAAAGACCCGCCGACTGAGGATTGGCTGCAGTGCCCAGAGTGTTGCCAGTGGCACCACGAGAAATGTGGAAATGACAAACCTGTATGTGACCTTTGTGTGTATGTGACTACTAACATAGTCGGTGACTGTACACTGTGTCTAACAATGTATGCTGTAATTGCATTTAAAGGCCTACACGGTGTCTAGCGTAGGCCTACACGGTGTCTAACGTATGCCTACACGGTGTCTAAGTAATCATTAGGCCTTATGTTTGTGTCAGTTGCAGTTAAATGCTATATTATTTTATCCGTATCGTAGGTGCGCTTTTGGGAAGCATCTGGGCGCTTTGGGGGCACACTTCCCCAAAGTGCCCCAGGTGATGTTTTCTTTCTTTCTCTAATATCATTTCTATTTTTTATATTTATCATTTGATATGCATACACATTGTTTAATTGGTGTACCCGCGTTGATGAATAAAAGCAAACCGTATTTTTAAACATCAGGTTCAAAATTATTTACAAAAAACGAAGTGGGGTATGCGTTAGGGACTTTCCCCTAATACGGTCCTCCGTAAAAGGTTTGGCCCAACCCTACAATCTGTGTTTATCTGTCGTAGACAAGAAGTGGTGTCACCTCGGTTTCTGTAAGAACGGTGCAAAGTGCGTGGACGCCGGAGGAAAATACACGTGTTTCTGTACAAATGAGTACAAGGGATTCAACTGTACAGGTCGGGCAACATTCGCAGCTCACGTGGCAGGGGACATCGGGCAACACACGCAGCTCACGTGGCAGTGGACATCGGGCAACACACGCAGCTCAAGCGGCACGGGACATCGGGCAACACACGCAGCTCACGTGGCAGTGGACATCGGGCAACACACGCAGCTCACGCGGCAGGGGACATCGGGCAACACTCGCAGCTCACGCGGCGGGGGACATCGGGCAACACACGCAGCTCACGTGGCAGTGGACATCGGGCAACACACGCAGCTCACGCGGCAGGGGACATCGGGCAACAACACGGCTTTAGTCTCTCGGAAAAGACACACAATTCCAGCTTGTCTCAGGGAGTTAGCACCGAGCATTTGTCTCAGGGAGTTAGCACCGAGCATTTGTGATATTCTTTGTTGCTTCTTGTTGACGTCGGTGTCGTTGTGGTTATCGTCGGTGTCATCGGTGTCGACTTCGGTGTCATCATCGGCGTCGTCGGTGTCGTTGTGGGTATCGTCGGTGCCATCGGTGTCGTCGTCGGTGTCGGGAATGTCGTCGGTGTCGTCGTCGGTGTCGTCGGTGTCGTAGTCGGTGTCGTGGATGTCGTCGATATCGTCGTCGGTGTTGTGGATGTCGTCGTTGTCGGTGTTGTGGATGTCGTCGGTGTCGTCGTAGGTGTCGTGGATGTCGTCGGTGTCGTCGTCGGTGACGTGGATGTCGTCGGTATCGTCGTCGGTGTCGTGGATGTCGTCGGTATCGTCGTCGGTGTTGTGGATGTCGTCGGTGTCGTCAACGGTGTCGTGGATGTCGTCGGTGTCGTCGTCGTTGTTGTGGATGTCGTCGGTATCGTCGTCGGTGTTGTGGATGTCGTCGGTATCGTCGTCGGTGTTGTGGATGTCGTCGGTGTCGTCATCGGTGTCGTGGATGTCGTCGGTGTCGTCGTCGTTGTTGTGGATGTCGTCGGTATCGTCGTCGGTGTTGTGGATGTCGTCGGTATCGTCGTCGGTGTTGTGGATGTCGTCGGTGTCGTCGTCGGTGTCGTGGATGTCGTCGGTGTCGTCGTCGGTGTTGTGGATGTCGTCGATATCGTCGTCAGTGTTGTGGATGTCGTCGGTGTCGTCGTCGGTGTTGTGGATGTCGTCGGCGTCGTCGTCGGTGTCGTGGATGTCGTCGGTGTCGTCGTCGGTGTTGTGGATGTCGTCGATATCGTCGTCAGTGTTGTGGATGTCGTCGGTGTCGTCGTCGGTGTTGTGGATGTCGTCGGTGTCGTCGTCGGTGTCGTGGATGTCGTCGGTGTCGTCGTCAGTGTTGTGGATGTCGTCGGTGTCGTCGTCAGTGTTGTGGATGTCGTCGGTGTCGTCGTCGGTGTCGTGGATGTCGTCGGTATCGTCGTCGGTGTCGTGGATGTCGTCGGTGTCGTCGTCGGTGTTGTGGATGTCGTCGGCGTCGTCGTCGGTGTCGTGGATGTCGTCGGTGTCGTCGTCGGTGTCGTCGTCGGTGTCGTCGTCCGCTGACGTGAGGGAGTAGCTTGTCTTGTGTCGCCCTTAGCTCTCGTGTGTGGAGACATCGACTGCTTCAACGGAGGAACCTGCGTCGCCGACGTCGGCTCGACACGCTGCCTCTGTCACGCCGGCTTCACCGGCTTGCACTGCGAGAGTACGTAGTCAACAAGGCCGGGCCTGTCACCTCTACCTGCAGTCGTTGGTGTGGCTCTGTGGTTGGGGGCGATCTCAAAACATCAAAGTATATCAATCCACGAAATAGGTTTCATGGGGGTGGGAGGGGGTTAGAGGCTGTTTCATTTTCCGATCGTAGTTGATAAGGGTGCGATTTGTGTTATGACGGCTGAAGAGCCACCCGGCAAATGCAAAGATGCACACTATGTAATTCAAAATAACACGTGAAGGAAAGGTCTGGTGTTAAATGAAATCGATTTTGAATAGTGTCGTACATCGATGTATTGAGACTAACTGTGGAAAGTTATAAGTATGTCTGAGAGCGAGACGTACAGGATCCTTCATCATGTTCAGTCTGTCAAAGACATACACGACGCTTCGTTTTGGCCATGATTTAACAAGATTTAACACGATTGTCATCCCAAACAACAAGTTCCAGATGGCAAGTGGACAAGGAAGCCATTGGCTTATCGAGAGTCCAACAATTGTCTCATCTATGTGTAGCCCACCCTTATCAAATATCTGTCAATTCTATTTTTAAACATATTCACACTACTAGCATTAACACAATCATTTGGCAGTTGAATTGAAGATATGATTTATCTATCACCCTCTGTGAGAAAGAGTACTTTCTCATGTCCAACCTACATAGCTCCTTAACTAATGCTGCTTTGTGTCCTCTGGTTCTACTGCCTTCTTTAAGTTTGAAGAACATATTCCTATCAACATCCTCATAACCGTTCACTATTTTAAATACTTCTATTTGGTCTCCTCTTAGTCTCCTTGTCTCTAGTGTTGTCAAACCACATTGTAATAAGCGACTTTCGTAACTAAGGTATCTCAATTCTGGAATCATTTTGGTTGCTCTTCGTTGTATTCGTTCTATCCTTTTTTTACGATACGGCCTCCATGATTGAATACAATATTCCAAATGTGGCCTAATTATTGCTTTGTACAGCGGGAACAATTAGCTGTTTCTCCTTATACATGATGGTTCTCCTAATTAGCCCTAGAATTTGATTTCCTTTTGAAGCAGCAATCCCACATTACTCTGAAACTTTCATGTCAGCACTAAATGTTACTCCTAAGTCCTTTCCTTGCGTGGTTCTACCTAGCACCGCATCCCCCATTTTATATTCTTCGTCCATGTTTCCATGTCCTATGTGTATACATTTACACTTCCCAAAATTTAATAACATTTGCCATTTTTCAGACCATTTAACTAATTTATCTAGATCATCCTGTAAACTTTGTTTATCTGTATCATTTGTAACCTTTCTGAATACTTTTGTGTCATCTGCAAATTTGAGTACTTTGCTAGATTTATCATCTTCTAGATCACTTATATATATTAAAAAGAGTATAGGGCCTAATACTGATCCCTGTGGTACCCCACTCAAAACAGATTTCCAGTTTGAAATCTCACCGTCTACTATTACTCTCTGTTATCTGTGTGTAAGCCACTTTTGCCAAGGGCTTTTAATTTAAGTAACAATCTTTGGTGTGGCACTTTATCGAAAGCTTTCTGAAAATCTAAGTAGACAACATCCACTGGTGACCCGTCATCTACCCACTTTGTAATTTCTTCAAAAAAACATAAGAGATTGGTTAGCCATGACCTTGCTTTTAGGAACCCATGTTGAGATGTATTTATTAAATTAAGTTTTACAAGGAATTCCACCATGTTGTCTCTAATTAATGTTTCGAGTAATTTGCATACAACTCTTGTTAAACTCACTGGTCTGTAATTTTCTGGCTTATGCCTCGATCCCTTCTTAAATAGTGGCGTAACGTTTGCTTCTTTCCATTCTGAAGGAACTATTCCTTCTTGTGACAAGTTAAACAATTTTGCAAGTGGTGTATTAATTTGCTCAACAATTTCTTTAAGCAGTTTTGGTGGTATCCCATCAATTCCAGGTGATTTATTATCTTTCATCTTCTTAATTTTTTGCTATCATTACAGGTGTTACAAATAACTGCCCTAAATGTTCTGATTTATTCCCCTCAAATTTAGTAAATGGAACTGGAAGTGAGCTGATATCTTCTGTGGTAAATACTGAGCTGAAATACTCATTCAGGACCTGTGCCATTTGAAACCCCTCTGAAATTATGTTTCCCCTGTTATTTTCCAATTGTCCGATCTTATCTCGAACTTTCTGTTTACTCCTTACATAAACATAGAAACTCTTGCTGTAATTTTTTTATATTACCTGCCTATTTTTTTCAAAGGTTCTTTTAGATTTTCTAATTTCAGTTGTAGCTAGGTTAAATGCCTCTATGTAATTTGCATAGATTTCATGCTTTCTGGTATGCCTATACACCCTCCATATAGTTTGCTTAAACACTATTTTTCTAATAGCTTCTTTTGACAAGTCTTTCTTTCTAGACCGTTTTCCTTGTTTTTCAAGGGAACAAATTTATCGATGATACTCTCAATTTCATATTTTAGAATATTCCACCATTGAATTGCGGTCTTATTCATCAGCATATTATTCCAATCTAGCTTTGCTAAGTATTTTCTCATATCTTTATAGTTACCTCTGTGGAAGTTTCTCCTATACGTTTTTTTATTTTTACTTTCTGATTTTATATTGATGTCAAAATTTATTTGATTGTGGTCACTGTTACCCAATGGTTCATGTATTTTTACATAGTCCACTAATTCATTCTATGAAGGCAAAACTATATTTAATACATTCTCTCTCCTGGTTGGTTTTAGCACGTGTTGAGTAAGGAAGCTATCCTGAATTATAAATAGAAATTGTTGGTCCTCACCCCCTGTACTCTCTAGAGATTTCCATTATATGTGTCCATGGTTAAAATCTCCCATTATGATACATTCCCCTTTACTAACTTCCCTTATAGCATTTTGTGTTATCCTCTTCGTTTATGTTTGGACTTCGGTAAACTAATCCAATAGTTAATTTTGAATTTCCTGAAACTATTTTGCACCAAACAGCTTCATCGTAATCTGCTTCGCTTTCTAATTTTATTTCATAAGCCTGAATAGATTCTTTAACATATAAAATAACTCCCCCTCCCCTTCTTCCTATTCGATCTATCCTAAACATTACTTATCCTGTTAATCCTAATTCAGCATCTGTAATGTCTGTGTTGGCCCATGATTCGGTTATACCAATTATGTGAGGGTCAATATCTTCTACCATAATGTTTAATTCGTTTTTCTTATTTACTATAGCACAACTATGTTGTTGTCTATCGTCATCTACGGTTGATTGTGTTCGTTAGGTATATGCTGTTGTCCGTGGCAGTTGATTATTGACTATGTTCGTTGTCGCTCCCTCTAGATAATATTGGTTGTTGGGCCTCGCTCTGCGAGAATGGCGCTACGTGTGTGGACGTGGCCGGCAGGAACACGTTCAGGTGCATGTGTCCGCAGGGTTTCTCCGGCCGCACCTGTAGTGGTATGTTGTCATTTTTACCTAAGAATTATATTGGAACATTGATATATATAGTCGACCATATCAACAAGTCAACAATACATGCGTGCATATTCTCTCTCACATTTCACAATGTTCATGTGTGTGCGTGCGTGCGTGCGTGCGTGCGTGCGTGCGTGCGTGCGTGCGTGCGTGCATGGGATGCTAATGTGTCGTTTTGCATCGCTTTGTGGTAGTGTTGATATAATAAATTAAAGTGATGGAAGAGTCTTTTTTATCAAAATTCCTCTAACCTGTCAAAAACCTATATCGTTGCATAAGTCAACAGCTTACGGAATACAGACATATATACCAATTTATAAACTTTTCTAAAAACACTTGCTACAGTTTTCTCTGTAAACCTGGCCTACGCGTTTTGTATTTGTCTAATTTACATTTATATGTAAAGATTTAACGAGATTTAACAAGATTGCCACCAAAGGCAAACGAACAAAATTTAATGGCAAGTGGACAAGGCTTATCGAGAGTCTAATTGCATCATCTATGTGAAACCCGCCTTCCTGAGATATGTGTCAGCCGTGTTTTAAGCATATTCACGCTGCTAGCTGTAGATAATTCATTCCACTCATTTATTTTCCTGAAGATATCCAATCTACACTGATCATTTACTAATGTTAGCTCATGTCCTTTAGTTCTACTATCTTTCTTGAGTGAGAACAAAACTCTAGCAATATTTTCATACCCATTCAATATCTTAAAACACTTCAATGTGATCTCCTCTTAACCTCCTTGTCTCTAGAGTTGTTAAACCACATTCTTTAAGGCGTTCTTCATAACTAAGGTCTCTCAGTTCTGGAATCATTTTAGTTGCTCTCTGTTTTCGTTCAAGCGTATCTATATCCTTCTGACGATATGGTATCCAAGCTCGTATACAGTATTCTAAATGAGGCTTAACTATTGCTTTATACAGAGGTATAATTAGCTTTTTTCCTCGTATGATATATTTCTCATAATCAACCCTATAATTTGATTACCCTTTGAAGCAGCAATACCACACTGCTCTGAAACTTTCATATTAGCGCTTATTGTTAGTCCTAAGTACTTTTCTTTTACGGTAGTATCTAGAACAGTATCTCCCATTTTATAGTTTACATCCTAGTTCCCGTGTCCTGTGTGTAGACATTTACATTTCAAAAAGAAACACTGCCTATTTTAATGACAATTGAACACTCTTGTAAGTGGTATACTAATTTGTTCTACTGTTTCCATTAGTAGTTTTGGAGGAATTCCATCCACTCCAGGTGATTTATTATCTCTCATTGCCTTTATTTTCTTAGCTATCATATCTGGAGTTACAACTACCTGCCCTAAGTACTTAGATTTAGCCTCAAAAAAATTTTGCATCAGGAACTGGTAATGAATAATATTCTCTCTGGTAAACACTGAATTGAAGTATCCATTTAGGTCTTCCGCCACCTTGTGATATTATTTTTTCCAGCACTGCCTTCTAATGGCCCAACCTTGTCTCGTACGCTTTGCCTACTTATGACATGTGCATAACAGCTCTTACTGTCATTTTTATGTCACATATTAATTTTTGCTCATGGCTTCTTTTAGATTGTCTAATTTCAGTCGTAGCTATATTAAATGCCTCTTTGTAATTTGTGTAGTCTTCGTCCTTTCTGGTACGCCTATAAACCCTCCACATAGCTTGTTTGTACGCTATTTTTCTAATAGTTTCTTTTGACAAATGTTTCTTTCTAGACCGTTTTCCTTTTTTTTCAAGGGAACAAATTGATCAATGATACTCTCAGTTTCATATTTTAGAATGTTTCAACATACAATAGCTGTCTTATTCCTCAGCATGTTATTCCAATCTAGCTTTGCTAAATATTTTCTCAAATCTTTATATTTACCTTCGTGGAAATTTTTCCTCTATTTTTGATTTTTTCCTTTCTAATTTTACTTTGATGTCAAAATGTATTTGATTATGATCACAGTTACCCAATAGTTCATGTATTTTGACATTGTCCACTAATTCATTTTGTGAAGACAAAACTACATTTACCTGGTAATACCTTCTCTCCCCTGGTTGGTTCTAGCACGTGCTGAGTAAGGAAGCTCTCCTGTATCAAAAATAGAAATTGTTGGTCCTCACCCCCTGTACTCACTAGAGATTTCCATTGTATGTGTCAATGGTTAAAATCTTCTATTATTATACATTCTCCTTTACTAACTTCCTTTATAGCGTTTTGTATTTTTGTGTTATCCTCTTCGTTTATGTTTGGACTTCGGTAAACAAATCCAATAGTTAATGTTGAATTTCCTGTAACAATATTGCACCAAACAGCTTCGTCGCCATCTGCTTCCCTTTCTAATTGTTTTTGCAACCCCAAATAGATTCCTTAATATATAAAAGAACTCCCCCCCCTCTTCCTAGCGCTGCAGGGTCGTGACATTGTGGGGATTTCACACTGACCATAGCTACTTTGAATTCACAACTATGCATCGCAAAAATGTATAGCTAATTTTCGATCGTGCTGTTATGATGTCTGCTTTGGGTGCGACCACCTAGTCTCCAGTGAATGTCATGGTGTCTGCTTTGGGGGCGACCACCTAGTCTCCAGTGAATGTCATGGTGTATGCTTTGGGGGCGACCACCTAGTCTCCAGTGAATGTCATGGTGTCTGCTTTGGGGGCGACCACCTAGTCTCCAGTGAATGTCATGGTGTATGCTTTGGGGGCGACCACCTAGTCTCCAGTGAATGTCATGGTGTCTGCTTTGGGGGCGACCACCTAGTCTCCAGTGAATGTCATGGTGTCTTATTTGGGGGCGACCACCTAGTCTCCAGCGAATGTCATGGTGTCTTATTTGGGGACGACCACCTAGTCTCCAGCGAATATCATGGTGTCTGCTTTGGGGGCGACCACCTAGTCTCCAGTGAATGTCATGGTGTCTGCTTTGGGGGCGACCACCTAGTCTCCAGTGAATGTCATGGTGTCTGCTTTGGGGGCGACCACCTAGTCTCCAGTGAATGTCATGGTGTCTTATTTGGGGGGACCACCTAGTCTCCAGTGAATGTCATGGTGTCTGTTTTGGGGGCGACCACCTAGTCTCCAGTGAATGTCATGGTGTCTGCTTTGGGGGCGACCACCTTGTCTCCAGTGAATGTCATGGTGTCTTATTTGGGGGCGACCACCTAGTCTCCAGCGAATGTCATGGTGTCTTATTTGGGGGCGACCACCTAGTCTCCAGTGAATGTCATGGTGTCTGCTTTGGGGGCGACCACCTAGTCTCCAGTGAATGTCATGGTGTCTGCTTTGGGGGCGACCACCTAGTCTCCAGTGAATGTCATGGTGTCTTATTTGGGGGCGACCACCTAGTCTCCAGCGAATGTCATGGTGTCTTATTTGGGGACGACCACCTAGTCTCCAGCGAATACATGGTGTCTGCTTTGGGGGCGACCACCTAGTTTTTGGGGGCGACCACCTAGTCTCCAGCAAATATCATGGTGTCTGCTTTGGGGGCGACCACTTAGTATTTGGGGGCGACCACCTAGTCCCCAGCGAATGTCCAGTTTCATGTGCATTTGCATCTTGTTAACTCCCGGTGTATTTGTGTTTAATATGCTTGTGGATAAGGTCATGCAGTTATTTCTCCGTTTGTATGAATACGCCAACTTGGAAGGTTGGTAATGGGCTATCCCATTTATTCACATTAACAAGGATTGCGCTGTGCACACAATCTTTGACAGACACTGTCTATACTATAATATAGACACTGTCTATACCATATTACATTATAGACAGTGTATGTTATAGATTGTGCACAGCCAGGTACATGAGTAAATTACTTATTAAACTGTACCACACAAGCTGGTATGTATATTACAGATGAATATACATTTCCAAACAATAGTAACATCATTGATGTTCTCTAACGTACTAGCACACCGTCAAAGACATGTTCTACCAAAGAAACCCTTGTTGTTGTTACAGCAAAGTTACTGTATACAAATTACAGTATACAAAGTTACAGAATACAAAACCCAGGAGGATACGATACCTATGTGTAAGCACATATAATTCTAGCTAGAATATTTACAAATATATATTCAAACATGGGTGATAATAACAGTTTCAGGCCACGTGTCATCAAATCAGAAGCAGAAACTCTTGTCGATCATCATTCTGATTATCCTCGGCACGCTTGGTCTTGTACTCTGGTTCTACGCTGGCGTATACTGCTTTAGCGTCGGCAACCCAAGGTAGCGTCTCCAATAATCGTTTTCACACTATTTATTAGGGAAATACGTTGTATTGTGGTGGTATACTTAGTAGGATTTAATAACAACTATTTTCCGTGATGTTATTCACATCAGTTAGCCATTCGAAAAAAAATGTATTTGAATACTGACTTATTATTATATTGCTATATTATGCACACAAAAATGTATAACTAGTTACATTTTAATCTATTTATTTGTTTATTTTTAAAATTTACGCCACGTTGTTAATTGTTATTATGCTGTGAAGCGCCACGAACAATGTCGGATATGGCATTATATCAAGTTAAATATATAAAGTTAAATATATCAAGTTAAATATATCAAGTTAAATATATCAAGTTTAATATATCAAGTTTAATATATTGTTAGAATTATTATTATTATTACTGTTATTGGGGAATATTCCCCGGACACAATCCCCCTGGACTAGAAACGGGGTGCTTTTGTGTGTTGATAAGCTATGATTACAACAATAGCCGGGCAGTGTTGATGGATGAGGGATAAAGACGACGCCAAAAAACAATGGTTAGCTAAACGACGACGATGATATGAGAGCACAGTGATAGCAATACGTGACAACAAGCGATACCAACTGTTGACGACGATGATATGAGAGCACAGTGATAGCAATAAGTGACAACAAGCGATACCTACTGTTGACGACGATGATATGAGAGCACAGTGATAGCAATAAGTGACAACAAGCGATACCAACTGTTGACGACGATGATATGAGAGCACAGTGATAGCAATAAGTGACAACAAGCGATACCAACTGTTGACGACGATGATATGAGAGCACAGTGATAGCAATAAGTGACAACAAGCGATACCAACTGTTGACGACGATGATATGAGAGCACAGTGATAGCAATAAGTGACAACAAGCGATACCAACTGTTGACGACGATGATATGAGAGCACAGTGATAGCAATAAGTGACAACAAGCGATACCAACTGTTGACGACGATGATATGAGAGGACAGTGATAGCAATAAGTGACAACAAGCGATACCAACTGTTGACGACGATGATATGAGAGCACAGTGATAGCAATAAGTGACAACAAGCGATACCAACTGTTGACGACGATGATATGAGAGGACAGTGATAGCAATAAGTGACAACAAGCGATACCAACTGTTGACGACGATGATATGAGAGGACAGTGATAGCAATAAGTGACAACAAGCGATACCAACTGTTGACGACGATGATATGAGAGCACAGTGATAGCAATAAGTGACAACAAGCGATACCAACTGTTGACGACGATGATATGAGAGCACAGTGATAGCAATAAGTGACAACAAGCGATACCAACTGTTGACGACGATGATATGAGAGACATGATAGCAATAAGTGACAACAAGCGATACCAACTGATGATATGAGAGCACAGTGACAACAAGCGATACCAACTGTTGACGACGATGATATGAGAGACAGTGATAGCAATAAGTGACAACAAGCGATACCAACTGTTGACGACGATGATATGAGAGCACAGTGATAGCAATAAGTGACAACAAGCGATACCAACTGTTGACGACGATGATATGAGAGCACAGTGATAGCAATAAGTGACAACAAGCGATACCTACTGTTGACGACGATGATATGAGAGCACAGTGATAGCAATAAGTGACAACAAGCGATACCTACTGTTGACGACGATGATATGAGAGCACAGTGATAGCAATAAGTGACAACAAGCGATACCTACTGTTGACGACGATGATATGAGAGCACAGTGATAGCAATAAGTGACAACAAGCGATACCAACTGTTGCCGACGATGATATGAGAGGACAGTGATAGCAATAAGTGACAACAAGCGATACCTACTGTTGACGACGATGATATGAGAGCACAGTGATAGCAATAAGTGACAACAAGCGATACCAACTGTTGACGACGATGATATGAGAGCACAGTGATAGCAATAAGTGACAACAAGCGATACCTCCTGTTGACGACGATGATATGAGAGCACAGTGATAGCAATAAGTGACAACAAGCGATACCTACTGTTGACGACGATGATATGAGAGGACAGTGATAGCAATAAGTGACAACAAGCGATACCAACTGTTGACGACGATGATATGAGAGGACAGTGATAGCAATAAGTGACAACAAGCGATACCAACTGTTGACGACGATGATATGAGAGCACAGTGATAGCAATAAGTGACAACAAGCGATACCAACTGTTGACGACGATGATATGAGAGCACAGTGATAGCAATAAGTGACAACAAGCGATACCAACTGTTGACGACGATGATATGAGAGGACAGTGATAGCAATAAGTGACAACAAGCGATACCAACTGTTGACGACGATGATATGAGAGGACAGTGATAGCAATAAGTGACAACAAGCGATACCAACTGTTGACGACGATGATATGAGAGCACAGTGATAGCAATAAGTGACAACAAGCGATACCAACTGTTGACGACGATGATATGAGAGCACAGTGATAGCAATAAGTGACAACAAGCGATACCAACTGTTGACGACGATGATATGAGAGCACAGTGATAGCAATAAGTGACAACAAGCGATACCTACTGTTGACGACGATGATATGAGAGCACAGTGATAGCAATAAGTGACAACAAGCGATACCTACTGTTGACGACGATGATATGAGAGCACAGTGATAGCAATAAGTGACAACAAGCGATACCTACTGTTGACGACGATGATATGAGAGCACAGTGATAGCAATAAGTGACAACAAGCGATACCTACTGTTGACGACGATGATATGAGAGCACAGTGATAGCAATAAGTGACAACAAGCGATACCTACTGTTGACGACGATGATATGAGAGCACAGTGATAGCAATAAGTGACAACAAGCGATACCAACTGTTGACGACGATGATATGAGAGCACAGTGATAGCAATAAGTGACAACAAGCGATACCTCCTGTTGACGACGATGATATGAGAGCACAGTGATAGCAATAAGTGACAACAAGCGATACCTACTGTTGACGACGATGATATGAGAGCACAGTGATAGCAATAAGTGACAACAAGCGATACCAACTGTTGACGACGATGATATGAGAGCACAGTGATAGCAATAAGTGACAACAAGCGATACCAACTGTTGACGACGATGATATGAGAGCACAGTGATAGCAATAAGTGACAACAAGCGATACCAACTGTTGACGACGATGATATGAGAGGACAGTGATAGCAATAAGTGACAACAAGCGATACCAACTGTTGACGACGATGATATGAGAGCACAGTGATAGCAATAAGTGACAACAAGCGATACCTACTGTTGACGACGATGATATGAGAGCACAGTGATAGCAATAAGTGACAACAAGCGATACCAACTGTTGACGACGATGATATGAGAGCACAGTGATAGCAATAAGTGACAACAAGCGATACCTACTGTTGACGACGATGATATGAGAGCACAGTGATAGCAATAAGTGACAACAAGCGATACCTACTGTTGACGACGATGATATGAGAGCACAGTGATAGCAATAAGTGACAACAAGCGATACCTACTGTTGACGACGATGATATGAGAGCACAGTGATAGCAATAAGTGACAACAAGCGATACCTACTGTTGACGACGATGATATGAGAGCACAGTGATAGCAATAAGTGACAACAAGCGATACCAACTGTTGACGACGATGATATGAGAGCACAGTGATAGCAATAAGTGACAACAAGCGATACCTACTGTTGACGACGATGATATGAGAGCACAGTGATAGCAATAAGTGACAACAAGCGATACCTACTGTTGACGACGATGATATGAGAGCACAGTGATAGCAATAAGTGACAACAAGCGATACCAACTGTTGACGACGATGATATGAGAGGACAGTGATAGCAATAAGTGACAACAAGCGATACCAACTGTTGACGACGATGATATGAGAGGACAGTGACAGCAATAAGTGACAACAAGCGATGCCAACTGTTGACGACGATGATATGAGCGGACAGTGACAGCAATAAGTGACAACAAGCGATGCCAACTGTTGACGACGATGATATGAGAGGACAGTGATAGCAATAAGTGACAACAAGCGATGCCAACTGTTGACGACGATGATATGAGAGGACAGTGATAGCAATAAGTGACAACAAGCGATGCCAACTGTTGACGACGATGATATGAGAGGACAGTGATAGCAATAAGTGACAACAAGCGATGCCAACTGTTGACGACGTTGATATGAGAGCACAGTGATAGCAATAAGTGACAACAAGCGATACCAACTGTTGACGACGATGATATGAGAGGACAGTGATAGCAATAAGTGACAACAAGCGATACCAACTGTTGACGACGATGATATGAGAGCACAGTGATAGCAATAAGTGACAACAAGCGATACCAACTGTTGACGACGATGATATGAGAGGACAGTGATAGCAATAAGTGACAACAAGCGATACCAACTGTTGACGACGATGATATGAGAGCACAGTGATAACAATATGTGACAACAAGCGATACCAACTGTTGATGACGATGATATGAGAGGACAGTGACAGCAATAAGTGACAACAAGCGATACCTACTGTTGTCGACAATGATTTGAGAGCATAATGATAGCAATATGTGACAACAAGCGATACCAACTGTTGACGACGTTGATATGAAAACACAGTGACAGCAATAAGTGACAACAAGCGATACCTACTGTTGACGACGATGATATGAGAGCACAGTGATAGCAATAAGTGACAACAAGCGATACCTACTGTTGACGACGATGATATGAGAGGACAGTGATAGCAATAAGTGACAACAAGTGACACCAACTATTGGCGACGATGATATGAGAGGACAGTGATAGCAATAAGTGACAACAAGTGATACCAACTGTTGACGACGTTGATATGAAAACACAGTGATAGCAATAAGTGACAACAAGTGATACCTACTGTTGACGACGATGATATGAGAGCACAGTGATAGCAATAAGTGACAACAAGCGATACCTACAGTTGACGACGATGATATGAGAGCACAGTGATAGCAATAAGTGACAACAAGTGATACCAACTGTTGACGACGATGATATGAGAGCACAGTGATAGCAATAAGTGACAACAAGCGATACCAACTGTTGACGACGATGATATGAGAGCACAGTGATAGCAATAAGTGACAACAAGTGACACCAACTATTGGCGACGATGATATGAGAGCACAGTGATAGCAATAAGTGACAACAAGTGATACCAACTGTTGACGACGATGATATGAGAGCACAGTTATAGCAATAAGTGACAACAAGTGACACCAACTATTGGCGACGATGATATGAGAGGACAGTGATAGCAATAAGTGACAACAAGCGATACCTACTGTTGACGACGATGATATGAGAGGACAGTGATAGCAATAAGTGACAACAAGCGATACCTACTGTTGATGACGATGATATGAGAGGACAGTGATAGCAATAAGTGACAACAAGCGATACCTACTGTTGATGACGATGATATGAGAGGACAGTGATAGCAATAGGTGACAACAAGCGATACCTACTGTTGACGACGAAAGCAATTATTGTTATGACAAGAACGATGAAGATGACGACGAAAACAACTGTTATGACGAGAATGACGACGACAATAACTGTTATGACGAGAATGACGACGACAATAACTGTTATGACGAGAATGACGACGATAATAATTGTTATGACGAGAATGACGACGACAATAACTGTTATGACGAGAATGACGAAGACAATAACTGTTATGACAAAGAAGACGAAGACGACGGCAGCAATTGTCGTGACGAGAATGACGAAGACAACAACAACAACAATTGTCATGACGAGAATGACGAGCACAACAACAACAATTGTCATGACGAGAATGACGACGGCATCAATGTAAGATGTTAGCAACAATTAACTGAACTATTTGTTTCGTTAGACCAGACGACGATCACGACGACGACGAACAGAGTCGTCGAAGAAGAAGGGCCGCGAGCGACAGCAGCATGTGGTCGGACAGTAACGTCAGTCCGTCCCCCTCGAAACTCAAACATAAGATGATGAAGTTGTCGACATCGGGGGAACACACACCGTCGACGTCCCCCAAGTCGGCATCTCCCGGAGTGTCGCTCAGCCCGAAGCACATCCATCAAGTTTCTGTGAAAAAGGCCGAACACAAACCCTTGGCGCTCATGTAGAGGATACCTGCCACTAATACCCGTGGAATGACGAGAGAGTCTTGTGTCGTGTATGGAAACCTTTTCATTGATAGCTATGTGATTGTGTCGAGTAAATGTGCGTGAACAGTTTCCCTTGATTTATTTAACAGAGCCTGCCTACACGACACAATCCCCATCACGATACAATCCCCACTCAGCGTATCACCACTGCCACCACTCCCCAACAGTGGCGCTACTCAGCGTATCACCACTGCCACTACTCCAAAACATTGGCGCCACTCAGCGTATCACCACTGCCACCACTCCCCAACAGTGGCGCCACTCAACGTATCACCACTGCCACCAGTCCCCAACAGTGGCGCCACTCAGCGTATCACCACTACCACCACTCCCCAACATTGGCGCCACTCAGCGTATCACCACTGCCACTACTCCCAACAGTGGCGCCACTCAGCGTATCACCACTGCCACCACTCCCCAACAGTGGCGCCACTCAGCGTATCACCACTGCCACCACTCCCCAACAGTGGCGCCACTCAGCGTATCACCACTGCCACCACTCCCCAACAGTGGCGCCACTCAGCGTATCACTACTACCACCATTCCCCAACAGTGCCGCTACTCAGCGTATCACCACTGCCACCACTCCCCAACAGTGGCGCCACTCAGCGTATCACCACTGCCACCACTCCCCAACAGTGGCGCCACTCAGCGTATCACCACTGCCACCACTCCCCAACAGTTGCGCCACTCAGCGTATCGCCACTGCCACTAGTCCCCAACAGTGGCGCCACTCAGCGTATCACCACTGCCACAACTTGAGGATTAATTAAAAATGAACAGTAACGGAGCGGTATAAAGAAATGGTTGCCTGGGCAACGTCATTGTTCTGTACGACTTGCTACGTCATTGCAACAGGTAATTAAGTAACGTAACATAGTTTCAAAGAAAAACGAACATTACTGTGTTTCCAGACACATTTTCAATACAGGCACAATCCACAATTGATGAATCCATGACGTGACTTCAGAATCCGAATTAAGACCAATAAGTGTGCGCCACTGTCTCGGTTGCTATAGCCCGGGACACCGACTTCTGTGAAACGTTGCCTTAGCAACCATGTTTACATATTAAGAGACGCTGTGTCAGATTAACAAAATGTGGGCTAGTGTTATATTACCCTTCAAAGGCGCCACGGGTTCTTTCCGGTAACACTGTGTGCATAGGGGACTTGTGTGCGTAGGGACTTGTGTGCGTAGGGAACTTGTGTGCGTAGGGGACTTGAGTGCGTAGGGGACTTGTGTGCGTATGGGACTTGTGTGCGTAGGGCACTTGTGTCCGTAGGGCACTTGTGTGCGTAGGGAACTTGTGTGCGTAGGGGACTTGTGTGCGTAGGGAACTTGTGTGCGTAGGGGACTTGTGTGCGTAGGGGACTTGTGTGCGTAGGGCACTTGTGTCCGTAGGGGACTTGTGTGCGTAGGGAACTTGTGTGCGTAGGAAACTTGTGTGCGTAGGGCACTTGTGTGCGTAGGGAACTTGTGTCCGTAGGGGACTTGCGATTCCGATACCAGAAAGACTGAACAATTAAATTTGTTTCTGCTGTTCCTATCAGCAATCAACAGAAATGTTTGAAACGGATTAAGCTATAGGGACCTGACGCGGCCGTCGCCATCGTGATCATCTCAACGTAGATACACCTAAACACTCCTATTGTTTGCACCAATGCATGTTATGTCAACTTATGTGCAGGAGCGGAATATATCTGCCAGCAATTTTCAATTGACTTTCGATCACACCTCCGCATACATCAAGCCAAAAATTCGATGAAAAACACGACGGAGTGTCTGGCAGCTTTACTTTGGATCCGTCAATTGTATGCACCTGAAACTGGGAGATTTCTTGACAATAATAGGAGTTTATCAAATGAATAAGCACATGAAATGTAAGTTGTGGCAGTGGTGAAATGGTTAGTGGCGCCTCTGGTGGGAAGTTTGCCTACCCGAAAGAACACGTGGCGCCTTTGGAGCATAATATAACATTAGCCCACAATGCATCGCGTGAGATTGTCGACGCGACAACACGTAATTCACGCGAATGTTTTGCGTGCGCTGAAACAATCGTGTATCTACGCCACTGCGTGCTCAATCGTGTATCTACGCCACTGCGTGCTCAATCGTGTATCTACGCCACTGCGTGCTCAATCGTGTATCTACGCCACTGCCTGCTCAATCGTGTATCTACGCCACTGCGTGCTCAATCGTGTATCTACGCCACTGCCTGCTCAATCGTGTATCTACGCCACTGCGTGCTCAATCGTGTATCTACGCCACTGCGTGGTCAATCGTGTATCTACGCCACTACGTGCTCAATCGTGTATCTACGCGAATGGGTGCTCAATCGTGTATCTACACCAATGGGTGCGCAATCGTGTATCTACGCCACTGCGTGCTCAATCGTGTATCTACACCACTGCGTGCTCAATCGTGTATCTACGCCACTGCGTGCTCAATCGTGTATCTACGCCACTGCGTGGTCAATCGTGTATCTACGCCACTACGTGCTCAATCGTGTATCTACGCCAATGGGTGCTCAATCGTGTATCTACACCAATGGGTGCTCAATCGTGTATCTACGCCACTGCGTGCTCAATCGTGTATCTACACCACTGCGTGCTCAATCGTGTATCTACGCCACTGCGTGCTCAATCGTGTATCTACGCCAATGGGTGCTCAATCGTGTATCTACGCCAATGGGTGCTCAATCGTGTATCTACACCAATGGGTGCTCAATCGTGTATCTACACCAATGGGTGCTCAATCGTGTATCTACGCCACTGCGTGCTCAATCGTGTATCTACGCCACTGCGTGCTCAATCGTGTATCTACACCAATGCGTGCTCAATCGTGTATCTACGCCAATGGGTGCTCAATCGTGTATCTACACCAATGGGTGCTCAATCGTGTATCTACACCAATGGGTGCTCAATCGTGTATCTACGCCACTGCGTACTCAATCGTGTATCTACACCAATGGGTGCTCAATCGTGTATCTACACCAATGGGTGCTCAATCGTGTATCTACGCCACTGCCTGCTCAATCGTGTATCTACGCCACTAGCTGCTCAATCGTGTATCTACTCCAATGGGTGCTCAATCGTGTATCTACGCCACTGTGTGCTCAATCGTGTATCTACGCCACTGCGTGCTCAATCGTGTATCTACACCAATGGGTGCTCAATCGTGTATCTATGCCAATGGGTGCTCAATCGTGTATCTACACCACTGCGTGCTCAATCGTGTATCTACACCAATGGGTGCTCAATCGTGTATCTACACCAATGGGTGCTCAATCGTGTATCTACACCAATGGGTGCTCAATCGTGTATCTACGCCAATGCGTGCTCAATCGTGTATCTACGCCACTGCGTGCTCAATCGTGTATCTACACCAATGGGTGCTCAATCGTGTATCTACACCAATGGGTGCTCAATCGTGTATCTACGCCACTGCGTGCTCAATCGTGTATCTACGCCACTGCGTGCTCAATCGTGTATCTACACCACTGCGTGCCCAATCGTGTATCTACGCCACTGCGTGCTCAATCGTGTATCTACGCCAATGCCTGCTCCATCGTGTATCTACGCCACTGCGTGCTCAATCGTGTATCTACGCCAATGGGTGCTCAATCGCGTATCTACGCCAATGCCTGCTCCATCGTGTATCTACGCCACTGCGTGCTCAATCGTGTATCTACGCCAATGCGTGCTCAATCGTGTATCTACGCCAATGCGTGCTCAATCGTGTATCTATGCCACTGCGTGCTCAATCGTGTATCTACTCCACTGCGAGCTCAATCATGTATCTACGCCAATGCGTGCTCAATCGTGTATCTACGCCAATGCGTGCTCAATCGTGTATCTACGCCACTGCGTGCTCAATCGTGTATCTACTCCACTGCGAGCTCAATCATGTATCTACGCCAATGCGTGCTCAATCGTGTATCTACGCCACTGCGTGCTCAATCGTGTATCTACGCCAATGCGTGCTTAATCGTTTATCTACGCCAATGCGTGCTCAATCGCGTATCTACGCCACTGCGTGCTCAATCGCGTATCTACGCCAATGCGTGCTTAATCGTTTATCTACGCCAATGCGTGCTCAATCGTGTATCTACGCCACTGCGTGCTTAATCGTGTATCTACGCCACTGCTAGCTCAATCGTGTATCTACGCCAATGCGTGCTCAATCGTGTATCTACGCCACTGCGTGCTCAATCTTGTATCTACGCCAATGCGTGCTCAATCGTGTATCTACGCCACTGCCTGCTCCATCGTGTATCTACGCCACTGCGTGCTCAATCGTGTATATACGCCACTGCGTGCTCAATCGAGTATCTACGCCACTGCGTGTTCAATCGTGTATCTACGCCACTGCGTGCTCAATCTTGTATCTACGCCAATGCGTGCTTAATCGTGTATCTACGCCAATGCGTGTTCAATCGTGTATCTACGCCAATGCGTGCTTAATCGTGCATCTACGCCAATGCGTGCTCAATCGCGTGTCTACGCCAATGCGTGCTCAATCGAGTATCTACGCCACTGCGTGTTCAATCGTGTATCTACGCCACTGCGTGCTCAATCGTGTATCTACGCCACTGCGTGGTCAATCGTGTATCTACGCCACTGCGTGTTCAATCGTGTATCTACGCCACTGCCTGCTCCATCGTGTATCTACGCCACTGCGTGCTCAATCGTGTATCTACGCCAATGCGTGCTCAATCGTGTATCTACGCCACTGCGTGTTCAATCGTGTATCTACGCCACTGCGTGCTCAAATGTGTGTATACGCCACTGCGTGGTCAATCGTGTATCTACGCCACTGCGTGTTCAATCGTGTATCTACGCCACTGCGTGCTCAAACGTGTATATACGCCACTGCGTGCTCAATCGCGTTCTAAGTTATTCAAACGCCAGATCATCCGATTTTTGCGTTCCTATGCTAGCGTTCTGTTTAATCAATTTATTTATTTATTCTTTGCTGAAACAGTAATTCTTTCCGACTCTCTAATTGACAGTTGTACATACGTAGGCAATCGATCCCACGATGCATTGCGTCCGCCGCCTAGCTATGAAAAACATGATGTTCCGGGTAACGAATATTCTTTCATGCAACGCCCCGTAGAACGTGTTTATGTGTGCCAGTGCGTCTTGGAACTCACGTGACATCTCTGTAATAGGAACGTGGAAGTGGTAAATGTGTTGTATTGAAGATTTGCCGATAGAAATGCGTCTTGTTCCTCGAAGACTGGAAGGTGATGAATATATAGTCTGATTGCAACAATGGCACCACAGTTTCTGGAACTGATTAGACAAACATACGATTAATTAGATTTAGCACAGTATGATAGGGCATACTAGAAATTAGTTTAGTAGGAATATCTTAATCAAATGAACGTGTCGCCTCGGCGATGTAGTTCTTGGTAGCGGTTCAATAAATCATTTCCATGTGACGACGATGACAGTCCGGTTGATGGGTGGTATGCATACCTGACATTTATCTGTATACACATGCGAAGGGGAATATAATTGCGGTCTGACCCCCCCCCCACATACACACACACTCCCATGTGAGTAATTAAAGTGCGGCTACAGTCAACTACTGCGACCGTAGACGACAATAGCTAAATGTTGTCACAAATTCTAAGGTCATAGGTATCGATCATTTATTTAATTTACCCAAGTTATTTAATTCCAAAGACGGTAGGAGTTTTGTAAAATGAAATATAAATTCTGTTTTCGTTTATTTATTAATTTATTATTTATTTATTTATTTATATATTCATTTTAGTCACTTAATTTACATTGAAAGGCTACAACACAGATTAAAAGTGTTGACATTTCAATCATAACTGATCTACAAATATAAATTCACAGGCACCCTTCTACGGGTACAACAATGTTCTAAACTCGCTACTGAGGTCTAGCTGTAAACACGAGATGCCTTGTTTGTCGTACTCCTGACTACCGAGGTCACCGCCTACGGTCAGTAAGAACCTAAGTAAGTATGAGACATGGAACGCCTAGTCTGCAGTACACCCACATGAGACATAGGACGCCTTGTCTGCAGTACACCCACGTGAGACATGGGACGCCTTGTCTGCAGTACACCCACGTGAGACACATGACGCCTTGTCTGCAGTACACCCACGTGAGACATAGGACGCCTTGTCTGCTGTACACCCACATGAGACATAGCACGCCTTGTCTGCAGTACACCCACGTGAGACATAGGACGCCTTGTTTGCAGTACACCCACGTGAGACATAGAACGCCTTGTCTGCTGTACACCCACATGAGACATAGGACGCCTTGTCTGCAGTACACCCACGTGAGACATGGGACGCCTTGTCTGCAGTAGACCCACATGAGACATAGGACGCCTTGTCTGCAGTACACCCACGTGAGACATGGGACGCCTTGTCTGCTGTACACCCACATGAGACATAGGACGCCTTGTCTGCTGTACACCCACATGAGACATAGGACGCCTTGTCTGATTTACACCCACATGAGACATAGGACGCCTTGTCTGCTGTACACCCACATGAGACATATGACGCCTTGTGTGCTGTACACCCACATGAGACATGGAACGCCTTGTCTGCAATACACCCACATGAGACATAGGTCGCCTTGTCTGCAGTACACCCACGTGAGACACAGGACGCCTTGTCTGCAGTACACCCACATGAGACATAGGACGCCTTGTCTGCTGTACACCCACATGAGACATAGGACGCCTTGTTTGCAGTACACCCACGTGAGACATAGGACACTTTGTCTGCAGTACACCCACATGAGACATAGGACGCCTTGTCTGCTGTACACCCACATGAGACATAGGACGCCTTGTCTGCAATACACCCACTAGTGCCCTGCACGGGCCGGGCTTTAGGCCCAAGCCGGACCTGAACCTAGTGTACGCGGGCCGGGCCGGGCTTGGGCTGGACATAATAAAAACATTAATACAAAACCCAGATTAATAATTTTATTATTAATAAAAACCGATTATAAATTGTAATTCCGGTTAATGAATGCTTAAAATTATTTCTTTAGTATTATATAGTTGCAAATTGAGACCTTGCATGGAATTATGAATGACACTAGTGCTTTATATATTGGAATGCAGTTTAACCTCTTCAAAAATGGGACTTCCTATGGTATCATTTTAATAATGTGCATTCTTTTAATAGAGACATTTCATATAAAATATATGCATAGTCGCATGCCCATATCATTGTGTTGTAATTATTTAAACATGTTCTGGCTTTCCAAGACACTGTGACTGGAGTAGACTCTGTAAACTGCATATTTTTGGCATGAATGTACCCTTGGCATAGATCTAATGGCCCCAGGCCACTTAAGTTCACCTGGCTGGAAGCAGCCAGTCCCAAATGTTTACTTTAGACATATTTGCAGAGGAAATCAAGCCATGATTAACCATCAACTTATCATCCTTTGACCCAACCAGTGGACATTCTATTGTCTAGGTCTTCCCTCCAAATATTGCATGTCTGAATTACCAGCCCACTGGCCACTGGCCACTACCCAGTACCCATCCCAGTTGGTAATTGGTATTTTTCAGTTGTGTTAACTAGTGTCTACTGTTTAGTGTCTACAATTTCCCCAGTACTGATTCATTCACACGTGTACTAATTTACACATGTCTGAACCTGATCTGTATCAGGCTAGTGACTGCAGGCCTGCCGGAAATGCCACTGGGTGTCAGTGCCAGTAGGTGACATAGTAGTAGCTAGTACTAGCTAGTAGGGCACTACTAGCTACTAGCTAGACACTACTAAACAACAACTGACATTAGTATTTCAGTAGTAAACATTATACAGTGTTCATATATTATTTTTTATTTAATAAAACAATACGTCTGTTTTTACAGTTTATTTGTGTTTCGTCTTTCTTATAAGATTATAGGGTTTATTTTCTCTAAACTTAGCGGACCGCGGGCTTACCCGTCTTTGGCCCGCGGGTATGGGCCGGATATGGGCCTGAAACTTGCGGGCCGGGCCGGGCCTGGGCCAAACATTCACGGTCTGGGTCGGGCCTTGGCCTAAATTCTAGTTTGCGGACTTAACAATGGGCAACAACTGGAGGCGATTGTCTCTCACGCTGGTTTGCAAGCAGGACAACTGCTGCTGACCGGTAGAAATCACTAACAATGCACTGCCAACAAGAATCCATTTGCGTTTAGTAACTGTCACAACGACTGTGTGACAAACGGCAGTAGCTACTGGTGGCAATGCATGGAGTTTGTATTTTAGAACTGTCCTCAACTGAGAAAGAAATACAGGAGAGCGTCACGTCGTGGTGTCACGTCGTGGTGTCTCGACAACTAATTCTGACTTAAGATTGAAAAAAATCCGGCCGAAATACAGGGAGGTGCCCGGGCACCTGGTGGACACCCCTGGCAAGAAAGAAGAAGAAGAAGAAGAAGAAACAAGCTCACGAACATACGTCCAAAAAAAGGTCAAGTGTCCCCTTGCCCCCCATGCCCTGGATGCGCCCATACTAGGGACTCTTTGTGCAATGGCGGATGGATCCGGACTATGGTTTGTGGTCCCGGTCCTGGTAGCATTGTCAGCCATGTTAATAATTTATTGTGCTAAGCGGCCTTCACTCAGCGCAATTAAACTGCCTGCAAAAAACAAACGAATACGGCGATTCGGATTTAAAAGTTTACATTTCATTCACCAGATGGCGACGCAATACGTGGAAATGTCCAATGTCACCAACAGTATAGTTTAACTTCTTCCGCTAGGTGGCGAAGTGGTGTCGGGTCTTACGCGTTATATATGTTTAACAAGATTTAACAAGATTTGCCATCCAAGCCAAAGGCCCAGATGGCAAGTGGACAAGGAAGCCATTGGCTTATCGAGAGTCCAACAATGTTCATCTACTTATAGCCCGCCCTCCTGAGATATGTGTCAACCTTGTTTTTAAACATATTCACACTGCTAGCAGTTACACAATCTGTTGACAATTTGTTCCATTCATTCTGTGAGAACGAGTGCTTCCTGATGTCCAATCTACATTGATCCTTTACTAATTTTACCTCATGTCCTCTAGTTCTGCTATCCTTCTTGAGTGAGAAAAACATATTTCTATCAATATTTTCATACCCATTCAATATCTTAAAAACTTCAATCTGATCTCCTCTTAACCTCCTTGTCTCTAGAGTTGTTAAACCACATTCTGTCAGGCGTTCTTCATAACTAAGGTCTCTCAGTTCTGGAATCATTTTAGTTGCTCTCCTTTGTATGCGTTCAAGCGTATCTATATCCTTCTTACGATATGGTCTCCATGCTTGTATACAGTATTCTAAATGAGGTCTAACTATTGCTTTATAAAGAGGTATAATTAACTTTTTTCCCTTGTATGTTATGTTTCTTCTAATCAATCCAAGAATTTGATTACCCTTTGAAGCTGCAATACCACATTGCTCTGAAACTTTCATATCAGCGCTTATTGTAACTCCTAAGTCCTTTTCTTTTACAGTAGTACCCAGAACAGTATCTCCCATTTTATAGTTTACATTCAAGTTCCCATGTCCTGTATGTAGGCATTTACATTTCCCCAAATTGAACAACATCTGCCATTTCTCAGACCATTTCACTAATCTGTCTAGATCGTTTCGTTGTTAATGTTGAATATCTATGACCATGCACATTGTGACTGTGAAAATGTTATAGTGTGTTAGACTTTAACTATGACAAGTCTAATGTTATAGTGTGTTAGACTTTAACTATGACAAGTCTAATGTTATAGTGTGTTAGACTTTAACTATGACAAGTCTAATGTTATAGTGTGTTAGACTTTAACTATGACAAGTCTAATGTTTGTTTCACTTTAAACTTCCTCCTCAATTCATTACTTTTTATAACTGACATACGAGCAGTCGGATTAATATAAGAATGCGAATTGTTGTTAAAATCATCGTTTAATTAGATCGGGCGATGTTTGTCTTTTCTCGCCGAATTTTGACCGGACGCGATCAAAAATAATGCAGTTGTTTGTCCTGTGACTTCATGAAAACTAAATATCATATTTGCACAAAAGAGCTAGTAGTGGATACTAGGTATGTTTGATTGTTCACGAACTGCTTCTAAAACAAGACAAGCGAAAAATAATTGAGAAAGGATCTTAAAAAAGAAAGAACTGGTGCGGGCATTGACTTCGTCACAGTCAGTATGTTGTCAGTCAACATTATCTTGGATCCATGCAATGCGACATTTGGCCAGGTTTAGCTTTGATTGGCCGTTGTATGTGGTAATGATATGTGTGTGTCAAGCACAGTAGCGTATTGGGGGGGGGGGCATTTAGCAATGCCACCTTTGGCTTCATAATGTTTATTTGTTTCGTATGTATGTATGTATGTATGTATGTATGTATGTATGTATGTATGTATGTATATATGTATGTATGTATGTAATGTATGTAAGTATGTATGTATGTATGTATATTTGTTTGTATGTATGTGTGTATGTATGTTTGTATGTATGTTTGTATGTATATTTGTATGTATGTATGTATGTGTGTATGTTTGTATGTATGTTATGCTACACTTCCTAGACGCTTTGCGTATAGGGCTTAAAACTTTCGGGTCGGGTCGACTCAATTTATTTTTTTCAAAATTCACAACGCTACTACCCTTTCTACGAACATTCGAATTACCCTTTGTAGTTATTACCTACAACTGTTCGCAACGCCATGCCAACAGTTGCGTACAATTGTTGACAGCGTCAAGCGTCTTTTTCAATTATCCGAAGTTACGTCATAAGTATGGCTTCAATAGACGCTACTATTTCGCAATTCCAAGAAACCGTCAATATACTGACTGTCCCCGAGTACCACGGCATGGAAGGATGTAGTGTATCCTCGCATTTTACAATCTCGTACGAACTACTAAGTTATCCCGTCCAGAGGATGGGCAGTGTTGTTAGTTATAACAACATAATATTACTTCAATCTCTTGAAACTGCTGAGGCATGCTACTGAGGCATGCTACTGAGGCATGCTACTTAGGCATGCTACTGAGGCATGCTACTGAGGAATGCTACTGAGGCATGCTACTGAGGAATGCTACTGAGGCATGCTACTGAGGAATGCTACTGAGGCATGCTACTGAGGCATGCTACTGAGGCATGCTACTGAGGAATGCTACTGAGGCATGCTACTGAGGCATGCTACTGAGGAACGGCCAAATTTCATTGCCTTCCGAAATCACATTTTTTTTCAAGTAGGAAGCTAAAATTTATCAGGCAAAACAATTTTTAGCATTTCGATAATGACATTGATCGGCTGCTGGCGCTTCACGGGAACACCTACACAAAATGGAGTCGTGATGGTGGGTAACAATGAGACGACGGCTCTGCGGTCAGACTCTCTTCTCTGTGAATTCACGAAGGCGAACGATAGTCGGATAAACGAGACCAGGAACTACTCGTCCGACCAACGACGACGGGTCCACCGCCACTTAAGCTAAGTTACTTCCCGAACAGTACCTGTAACATCATCCACGATTGGCCACATCCAAAATGCCCGAAAGTGGTAGGGACGTAGCACATTGGTTAACTGTTAACTGGTAGGCCCTACCGGTGTTCCTACTCGGCAGGCCCCTGGCGCCGAGGATGTAATATCCCGGTCCTGCCGAGTCGTGCTGCTGAGGAACGTCCACATTTATTTGCTTTCTGAAGTAGGCAACGATATAAATTGCAGAAAAACTCTATTCATTGCGCAATGCACATCATAACGCGTACTAAATAAGGGGCAGATGTTTTGTAATTATCGTGGTCCGTCCCAGCACAATGTACGAGTCAGCGCGATTAAAATAGCCGGTGGGACATTCTACCGGCAGACTTTGTCAACAACGTCAACGTTTTTCATTCGTTTTTGTGACGGTATTGCACAACCAGGAAGTAAAACCCGTCTCATAAAGCATCCATTCTGCGGGTCGGTGAACCTCTGTGCCAATGGCAAACAAGACTGAATGCACAAATCACATGCAAACTGCCGGAGGTTGTAGAACTTGCAGTTATGGGCACACATGAACTCATAGATCATAATGATATTGTTGCTCATTTGGCTTGTTTTCCCACCCATCGTACGCTGGCGTCTGCTCACGAAACTGCGCCACAACACGCCAATAAATCACAAATACAACAACTGTCTTAGAAAGTTAAATTTAGACCACGGTTTGACCTCGGGTGTCGATTCTGTCACTGGCATGCGACACGTCACTGCGCAAGGCGCATTTGGGTGGCCATACGCTCCCCATTTTGTCAGTAGCTCTCGCTGTGTGCACTTTACATTATTTCTACGCGATAAATAGTTTAGTTGCACGCTAGCTGGCGTAGTTACGTTGGGACATCGGCTTCGTTTTACGTGTCTAGTCATGAATGAGTCACTGCACATTGATTGACAGCACGGGGCGGCGGCGCTTATTCGACACAAGCCAATCGAATGCGAGGGCTGTGACGCGGTCATGAATATTCATTAATCGTCTGGTTATTGAGCTCGAGCGGTATGATAGACGCTCATTCAGTGTTACGTTCGCCGTCAAGTGATTTGTAAGGTTTCAGCTTACAGTCGTCCCCACACGCGTTCTATTGCTCGAGCTATACCCAGTCACGAACTTGTGTCTAGCGCCGATGGCCGATATTTATTGTCTGCCAACGAATGATCAGATTGTGCCTGACCAGGATGATATGTACGGTGCGTCCGGTGCGCCGACAGGCGAGGTAGACTCCGGCTCACCCACAGTCGTTGCTGCACAGGTACGTTACCTCTCCATTGGGAGAGATGCATTTCTTATGTGTCGTCTGTCGCATAAGTGAACTTTGTCGATAATGGACTTTACCTGTATTCACTTCTGGTCAGCGTGCATTGCTAAATCTTAAGCTAAGGTCATTGCTAAATCTTAAGCTAAGGTCATTGCTAAATCTTAAGCTAAGGTCATTGCTAAATCTTAAGCTAAGTTCCGTGTAATATTGTCCCGTGTCATTTTGCAGCATACTTTCACTATCCGTGCAGTTCGATTGCTTTTGGTATAATTGGTGATTTCGGTAAACACATATCCGTAATTAGGGTTCTAATTTTAATGTATCTATGTCAATAATAATGGCTTTGAATGTGTACCCCAGTACTCTTAAAGATTTTAAGAATTTGTAGTCACGATTTCACCGTTTTATAGACAGAAATGTCGTAATTTCATATTTATTTTTTTAATATTCGGTTTTCTCGGTGGGTGTGCTTAAGTTGCTGCTTATTAAAGTGAAAATGGGAATAAATGCACTCAATAAAAACCTGCTACAAAATGCTAATTTTGTAAACAAAATAATATTTTGTAAACAAAATAATATTACCATCTGCACACCCATATGTCAATAAATACAGGAAAGGGTCTAGTTCACCACAAAACGGATAAGTTAGCAGCATCGTGCGCCGGTAAATAATTGAGCCAGTAGAGAATTCGCGAGTGTTCCTGGTCGATGCACCGACTCACCTGCTATTGCGAAATCTCCCTCGCTGTTGACTCGCCCGCGTCTGTCGCCACTGCCGCCATTCAAGTGGACCGGGCTCGCTGAATCACTGGTTGATAGATTAGCGATGTGTCAACGTGTCCACGTCGTGTCCCCGTGTCTATTCCGCTGGGTCATAGGTCGTGTCCGTCATGGTGTGTGGGGCAGGGCACTTACTATGACTATGAAGACGCGTGGATATGGGGCAATTTACCCGCGGGAACGGTCACCTCTTAAAAAGACCACTGTATTAGAGTCCGCTTTTCCCAGATCTGCACAACTGACCGACCTCTTTAATTCGACCACCCCTTTAACCAGACCACTATATCTCAGTCACTTGGGTTGCCGCTTTAGACGGGTTCTACAGTATAATACATGTGGAATTACCGCAAGGATATATTTTTTCAGCAAGATGATTTTATCTAGATTTTGTTAGCCAATTTATTGCTATTGTGCAGGTGTTTGGAATGTTTTAGAGTTTATTGGTGTCCCTAGGTTGACGTTTATTTTTGTCCAATGCATACAGACATTACAAATATCTCAGTTGTTATTAACACTGTTATACAATAGATGATGTTTCTTTTACAGAGCATCGTTGGGCCTTTAAAGCGGCCTGCCCAGGGAAATGTGTTCCAGTCGCCAAAAGACGTTGTCCCGGGCATTCGTATCAGTAAGAAAGGACGCCGGGAAAGTGCTTCGGCCGTTGACGAGTTCTTCAACACTGGCAGCAGTTCTCTGCTAAACCTGAGTGTCAACATGAACATCGCTCTAGTCCGCAACACAGACAACGCAACGCCAGTGCACAATGCACATCTAAACAGTCGAACACAGACTCGCACTGACATTGTCGCTCCGGTGAGATCAGATGGCATAATCGAAGAGTTGTTTGGCCCGATACCATCGATGGTTGCTGAGATGTCTTCGTGGCCGATCGACAACACGGCGTCGTCTCCGTGCGCAAACGGGAAGGCGTCGCTGCCGGATATGTCATCGCTCTCGTTCAACATGCAGCCCATCTCGAAGCCGGTTGATAACTTCGGCTGTATCCCGCTGTCCCGTCAGATCTCCGACTCGCTCTGGGAAGACCTCAGTCAGACTATTGACAGTGACGCTGTTGTAGAAATTGACCCCGAGTCTAGTAATCGGACTAGTAAAACCACCGGGAGCGAGACCAGCAGCCTCTACCCCACGTCTGCATTGTCTCCGCTACTGGACAACGATTATATGTCCTGCAGTCTGAATAACTGTGCGCCCGGTGATCTTGTCGCGGTGAAAGCCGAACCAATGGACAATCCGGCGTCGTGCACGTTTCAAACGTTACAGAGAACAGATGTGGCGAGTCTACAGGCCATTAATGTGAAGCTGGAGTCCGCAGCATTCAACAACGGTTGCCTGGCAACGATGGCAATGAATACAACGTCGTCGATGTCAACGCATGCGATATCGCGTCCCAAGTTCCTTCCCATTACTCCTCAGACTCCGGTCGGCTCGCGGAACTTGGGTTTGCCACAGCAACTGACCCCGTTGAAGGCGGCCATTGCGTCCACCCTCACCCCCGCCACGCCGACGACCTACACTATGTTCACACAAGGGGGCATGGTGCAGAATAACTCGTTGCCCCCCACCCCGCCCCATTCGCAGCCAAACAGCCCCAACGACGATGGCCGTCGCCACACCCCACCACCACCGTACACCGCCGACCGCCAGGCGACACTGCCCGACTCTGGCGTCTTGGTACCCCTCACCCCGGTCACCCACCGTCCAAGACTCACCCACCCCGGCTGCACGACCATCAAATACAACAGACGCAACAATCCGGACCTGGAGAAACGCCGAATACACTTCTGTGATTTTCCTGGTAAGTTATCTGCTACTGTCGTGTTTCCATTCGTAATATTGCACTTGAAATACTATCTGGCTATCTAATATCTCTTATCTAATATCTCTTATCAGCTATCTTAATGTCCCTAAACGTCAACACATTCTCTAGCACCAGTAATTATAATTTATGTGTTCTATTAGCCGCGCGTGATTAAACACTGCATGAAATATGAAAACTTAATGATGATATATAGCATGTTTGAAACATTGATGATAGTAACGAAGCTGAAGTAACTGCGATACAGTTACCAACCTCATAGGCCAACCTCATGTGCCAGTGTATTTATATAATAATTGATGAAGTTATCCGGTTATAGTGACGTCAGTTATATTACTGTAAGCTGGCATGGTATAACATACTAAATAATTATGCTTCAAACTATGGTCATATTTAAGTGGAATTTGACATGTTAGTGCTTTTTATGATAGTACTTCCGTAACATAATCAAATCAGGCAGATCAAGCATTTCTGCGCAATCAAGTTAAGCTAGGCGTACACAGCTAAACTGTAACATCGCATTGTTTTTGGTAGCATTTGTTCAATCTCATCTGGTGTCACTAAACATGCCGACAATCGTGGCGTGTTCTCGAATCTGTTATAACTGGTTTCACGTGACACACTTATGACGTGTTTTGTGCCTGTCACGTGTGTTAGGTCGTTGACCTCGCATGCAATGGGGCACAGTCACGTAGTCACCTGCTGTACGTGTTAATTGGCATGCGTTGTATTCGCTAAACAGGATGTTTAGATAGGCTTGTAACTTGTTCTACCTATGCTAACCTAGTAGTGGCGTATCTAAGATCTCTCAAAGAGGGAGGCCAGGTGGGGGGGGGGCGAGCTTAGTCACCCGTTAGTTTACCATGCTACCATGAAGTGGCGCAGCAGGTTATATATGAAAAAAAAAATTAATAAGCCAAAAGAGGCATCGCCCAATGGCTTCCCCCAAATACCCTGCTGTAACCTAGAGATGTAATGTTGGCATGTAACCAATATGCATCTATGAAACCATGTGTGTGAAATATAGCTTACGTATATTTTATCTGCTATTTCAGGTTGCAGAAAGGCATACACAAAAAGTTCACATCTGAAAGCTCATCAACGAATCCACACAGGTAATCATCTGACACACACGTGTATATGGTAACCATCTGACACACACGTGTATATGGTAACCATCTGACACATACGTGTATATGGTAACCATCTGACACACACGTGTATATGGTAACCATCTGACACATACGTGTATATGGTAACCGTCTGACACATACGTGTATATGGTAACCATCTGACACACACGTGTATATGGTAACCATCTGACACATACGTGTATATGGTAACCATCGGACACACACGTGTATATGGTAACCATCTGACACACACGTGTATATGGTAACCATCTGACACACACGTGTATATGGAGTCAAGAATTATTGTTCAAACTCCTAGTAGGACCATTAAACGATTATTTGTGTATTCGCTACCTCACTGTGGTGTTGTGTCTTGTTGCAAAACTATGAAAATTAGTATAAATAAATAAATATTACACTCTAGTTAAACACTACTCGGGGTGCTTTACATTAAAATAAAATAATTAAATTACATTAACATTAAATAAATAAATAACACTAAAATTAAATATTTAGATTGCATAAAAAATGTCAGATATCATTACTATTAGATAAGTAAATTGCAGTAAAATTAAACTACAAAATAAGTATTACAATTGTCTTGAAAAATTCCAACAGGTGTATGTGGATTAGTAATATATCTGTCGATTGTTTCAGGAGAGAAGCCCTACAAATGTCACTTCGTCAACTGCCCATGGTGCTTCGCGCGCTCCGACGAACTAACACGTCACATCCGCAAACACACAGGCGCCAAACCGTTCACGTGTCGCGTGTGTGAGCGCAGCTTTGCCCGCTCTGACCACCTCGCTCTGCACATGAAGAGGCACGACCCGGCTAAAGGCAAGCAGCACCACTAGTGCATGACGATGGCAGCGGGCCACGGGGACAGTCGGCGGAGAAGATGGTTATCTGTGAACAGGGAGGCAGCGATGACGCGTGACCGACAATGTCGTCCGTTTGTTGAAGCAGCCACTGACACTGGTGCCGCCACATTACATATCACTGTTGGCTGTCGTATGGTTGGTGCAGCAGCCACTGACACTGGTGT
>BSQZ01000010.1:765000-830000 GCA_033239005.1 Lamellibrachia satsuma | reverse complement strand
CAAACATATACATTACATCAACACGTTTCTGTTCCTACACATGTTCATGGTCATTGGCTCGACTTGTTTAATACTAGATCTACTTGCATTAACTTCGAGGCAATAATTTATGTCCTACTCATGATTTGTCATATCAACATATCAACGTATTGTCATCATTGATTTGTGGTTACAAGTTGGATCAAGACCTACACAAAAAATACCACATTTCGACCGATAAATAAAATTAACTTAAACACCCTTCACGATGATTTTGCCAATTCTGATATATTGATCCAACCTAAACCTACATTATGTGAGTTTGGTAATCAGTAACAAGAAACATTAAGAAAACTCCTGGATAAACATGCCCCAAAACAAACTGAAAGTGTGCTCTCCGTCTCCATGGATATCTCTAGAAATAGTTGTAACGAAAACGTCGTCGTAGATATAATATTGAAAGAATTTGGCGACGAACTCGTTCTCCACTTGATCGATCCCGTTATGCTAAACAGCTACATATATGTAGTCACGTGATGTCAAAAGCAAAGTTTGATTACCATGTACATTTTAGCTCAACAAATTCGATCGAATGTTTTCATTAATGATAATGACTATTATTTCCCTGAACCACCACTTTCTGAAAATACACTACAGTGTTTCACACCTGCAACTACTACATTAAAAAAATCTCCTAACAAATCGTGTGATCTGGACCCATTTCCAACACTAAACCCATTTCTACTAAAAAGCTGCATCAATCAACTAATTTACTTCGGAGTTGTTCCAAGGGAATTCTAACAAGTTCATATAAATCCTCTTAATAAAAAAACAAACGCTGTGTAAAAATGACCTAAAGAACTGTCGCCCTATCTCCAATCTCAAAAGTATTTGAAAAAGTAGACGCTAATCGCCTTCATAAACGTATTTATAAGCATCACTTTTCAAATGATCTACAGTCTGCATATAAACGATTCCACTCCACTGAAACGGCTCTTCTCAGGATACACAATGATATAGTTGACAACATGGACAATATGGACAATATGGAAAATATGGACAATATGGACAACATGGACAACATGGACAATATGTACAACATGGAAAATATGGACAATATGGACAACATGGACAACATGGAAAATATGGACAATATGGACAACATGGAAAATATGGACAACATGGACAACATGGACAACATGGACAACATGGACAATATGTACAACATGGACAACATGGACAACAGCAAAGTCACTGCACTCACTTTACTAGATCTTTCAGCTGCTTTCGATGAGATCGAACCTTCAATCCTTTTTCCTTCATAGACGTTTTGGCATTTCTAGCACAGCTCATCGGTGGTTCAATCACATTTCTAGCACAGCTCATCGGTGGTTCAATCACATTTCTAGCACAGCTCATCGGTGGTTCAATCACATTTCTAACACAGCTCATCGGTGGTGCAATCACATTTCTAGCACAGCTCATCGGTGGTTCAATCACATTTCTAGCACAGCTCATCGGTGGTTCAATCACATTTCTAGCACAGCTCATCGGTGGTTCAATCACATTTCTAGCACAGCTCATCGGTGGTTCAATCACATTTCTAGCACAGCTCATCTGTGGTTCAATCACATTTCTAGCACAGCTCATCGGTGGTTCAATCACATTTCTAGCACAGCTCATCGGTGGTTCAATCACATTTCTAGCACAGCTCATCGGTGGTTCAATCACATTTTTTATTGAACCACCAAAGCATTAACATATCTGGCGCACTATCGTACCCATAACACCATCCATTCGGAGGGCCGCAAGGTTCCGTCCTTGGCCCTGTTCTCTTTAGCAAATGCGCCTCTCAACCAAATTACTAATCATATTCTCTGTGATTACCTTTATGTTGATGACACACAGGTTAACATATCACTTTCACAATCAAATGCACAAGAATCTGTTTCGACTTTAAGTGATTGTCTCACTGATATCTTGTACTGGATGGAATCAAGTAAGCTGAAGCTTAACCCACAACAGCCCTTATTGTTACCAACAGCATTAATTAGTAATACATAAAATAAACTATAAATAAAATTAATCAAATGAATTAAACGCAGAAAATTTAGAAAATAAAAAATTTAAATGAAGAAAATAAATAAAATAATGGCCCTATGTCCATTGTTAGCGGTGCGCATCGTTCATTCCTAGCGCGCGGCCAACTGGAGCGGTATTATTTACTGCCGAACCATGAAGCCAACGAATTGTATAGCGAACGTTGCCTTCTGCCGTCAGTAAACGAGTTCATTACCATACGAACGGCGTAGCACAAAACACGGAGGCAAACAGGTCGCACTGGTAGGCGTCTACCGATCTAATAAATGAACACAGAGACAGCGGTCAGACGAACAGAATCAGAATTAGCCTCCCACTGACTCGACCAGTGTCACGTTCTTCGCAATTGTAGATAACGTTGGTCAAGACAATCGCTTAAACTTCATGAAATTCGCTTTTACTGCCCTACTGTTATATCGTGAACATCAGAACCGCAGACCTTCGCCCTTTGATCTCACCACACACACGCTTGCGACCAATTGCTATGGTAGCTGTCGTGTTTCGCATAAATCGCAACCAAAACAAACTTTTTTCTCTTCAACTATGTATATGATACCCGTATATGATACCCGTATATGATACCCGTATATGATACCCGTATATGGAAACAGCTCGATTGGCGATATGTCGATTAAAACGCCGACTATAATATATGTAAGTCAGTTTGCAACTTGAATATCGTCAACGCACTTGGTACATACCGACGACATGTGGGTATGTACATTCAAAACAAGGAGGTGGAACTGTGATGTGTTCCCAAAGAATCACAACCCTTTCGACACAAAATTCTTGCCGTCCGGGAGGCGCGTTATGGGGGGGTCCTGAGTATGAAAAGATAACATTAAATATTTCCTCAAGTTTGAGCCACTCATCCAGAACAAAATTGATGTCCAATAATTGTACAAAATAGATATGTCAGTGCGATTAGGAAACGCACTATACAGTAATTTCACTCTGGGCATAATTATAGCCACCCTCTCTCACATGAAATGTTTTATCACTGACAAGTGGTCCCGAAGACCTGGAGGCAGGCCACTGGGCAACTGGAGAAGAACTGCGGAAGAACTGAAGCTGGCGATTAAGACATGGAACGAAGCCAGCTGGCTCGCCCAAGACCAGGCTGGCTGGAGGAGATTTGTTGGCCCCTAAAGCCCGCCATACACACCTTAAAGCCCGCCATACACACCTTAAAACCCGCCATACACACCTTAAAGCCCGCCATACATATACCGATTCTTCAGTTGCCAACATGTTGGCGACTACTTTTTCAGTTGGTAACTCAAATGTTTTGTTATGTTCTCCACCAATTTATCGGCAGACAAACTGTTGGCGACTAAAATTCGGTATTGAGGAAGGGGGAGGGGAGGGAAGGAGGGGGGAGGGAGGGAGGGAGGGAGATGATAGGAAGAGAGGGAGAGGGGAGAGTCCCGCATAAAACGGAACACAATGCGTCCTTGGTTTGTTCCTGGATCCTGGCACTGATAATAGGACATCTTCCTACTGTGGAAGTCCTGTTTTGACGACCACCGACGACGGGGCGGAGTTTGCCGCCCAGGCGGGTAGTATCCGGGTATCCGTGTGACCTAGAGACAACCGCGACTGGACGATGACGTTAACATGTCGTCCGTTCCGTCCGGTATACAGTGTGATAACAATATATGAACATTATCGCGCAAATGTGTCGCTGTGTTTACGTTCCTGTTCAGCTGTAGGCGACGAGGACGTTTAGGTGACGCGCGTGTTATCCTATGTTTTTGTCGTGTCAAGCGTTTCCATATTTAACCCATATAACTGTGACATATCTAGGTCACCTCCGCTGTTGATGCAGCGTGTGGCAATATTTTGAAAAGTGAGCATGTGTTATGAAAACCAAGCATTCTGGTCTATGCACAGTCACTGCAGGAGACTTGTCATACATTCCAGTCGTTGTTTTCGGTCGAGAACACATGAGACGTTGTCCATAACTCAGCTCGAACAGTGAGGTATATGCGTTACGCATGAATACTTCAACAGGTTTCGTATTGTATCGTCCAACCAGCGACACGAGCAGCCAACCAGCCCCTGTTGCGGCGACACGAGCAGCCAGCCAGCCAGCCGTTGTTGCGACGACACGAGCAGCCAGCCAGCCGTTGTTGCGACGACACGAGCAGCCAGCGACCATGTTAACAGTTGTTTAGTCATTTACGCAAAATAACGTTTCGGATTGTATCATGCGTGTCACTGACGTGCTGTAGATTGTGTCTACATACGCAGGGATCCTTTCACCACTGACAAGTCCATGTTCTGATCACCAGCAAATACAAAAAAAATAACCTGGTTAATTTAAGCGTGCAACATAAATGTTCTTTTCCCTGTTGAAAAGTTATTTTTTCAAGGTGAAAAATATCCCCTGCAAGCCAGCCAGCTAGCCAGCCAGCCAGCCAGCTTGCCTGCCTGCCTGCCAGCCAGCCAGCCAGCCAGCCAGCCAGCAAGCCAGCCAGCCAGCCAGCCAGCCAGCCAGCCAGCCAGCCAGCGAGCCAGCCAGCGAGCCAGCAAGGCGTTGTTACTGCGACACGAACGACCAGCTACACAGCGTTGCTACCGCGTCATGTTTACCCGGGTACACAAAGCAGACACGTCGGCGTGGTGTTTATCACGCCCGCCGCCGTAGAAGTGCCAGTCGCCGACACGGTGTCAACATTACGTGTCCAACAACTGGAGCGACGTCTCACTTACTCTATCTCACCTTGCCACACCATACACAATCATAACCTTAGAGCAATATGTGGAATAAAACATGCATCAAACGTACAAAGGTGCTGTCGTAAAATCATGTTATACAGTATAAATTACAGTCTATTCTTTGTTACTTAAAGCCACAAAGTCTGGTCGTTTTACATAGTCAAATCATATTATGTAGATTAAATGAATAAATAACTATCTATTCTAACATCTTGACCGTACACACGTGTTATAATGAACCAATATTTAAAAAATCTAATTTAACGGTTTAATCTCGACGTTTCGGCCCGAATATCATGTTTACGTAGTATGTATGTTTACGTAGTATGCTGAACGGAAAGTTCGATGTCAATAAACAGATAACGGTAAATTTATACTATTAAAAATGTGGTTTGAGACCATGACATCGGGTTCAAACTAAGACCGTGATAGCGATTGACCGTGACACCGGGTATAAACTAAGATTGTGACACCGGGAACAAACTAAGACCGTGATACTGGGTGACAGTGACACCGGGTACAAACTTAGACTGTGACACCGGGTACACACTGAGACCATGATATCGGGTACAAACTTAGACTGTGACACCGTGTACAAACTGAGACCGTGACATCGGGTACAAACTAAGACAGTGACACCGAGTACAAACGGAGACCATGACATCGGGTACAAATTAAGACCGTGACACCGGGTACAAACTAAGACCGTGGCACCGGGTACAAACTGATACCATGACACCGGGTATAAACTGAGACCGTGACACCGTGCACAAACTAAGACCGTGACACCGGGTGACCCTGACACCGGTTACAAACTAAGGCTGTGACACCGGGTACAAACTGAAACCGTGAAACCGGGTACACACTGACACCGTGACACCGGGTACAAACTAAGATCGTGACACTGGGTACAAACTAAAACAGTGACACTTAGTACAAAACTAAAACCGTGACACCGAGTAAAAACGAAGACCATGACACTGGGTACACACTAAGACTGTGACACCGGGTACAAACTAAGACCGTGACACCAGGTACAAACTAAGACCGTGAAACCGGGTACAAACTAAGACCGTGACACAGGGTACAAATTAAGACCGTGACACTGGGTATAAACTAAGACAGTGACACCGGATACAAACTAAAACCGTGACACCGAGTACAAACTAAGACCGTGACACTGGGTATAAACTAAAACAGTGACACTGGGTACAAACTAAGACCGTGACACTGGGTACAAACTAAGACAGTGACACTGGGTACAAACTAAAACAGTGACACTGGGTACAAACTAAGACCGTGACACTGGGTATAAACTAAGACAGTGACACTGGGTACAAACTAAAACAGTGACACTGGGTACAAACTAAGACAGTGACACTGGGTACAAACTAAGACAGTGACACCGAGTACAAACTAAGACCGTGACACTGGGTACAAACTAAGACCGTGACACTGGGTACAAACTAAGACAGTGACACTGGGTACAAACTAAGACCGTGACACTGGGTACAAACTAAGACCGTGACACTGGGTACAAACTAAGACAGTGACACTGGGTACAAACTAAAACAGTGACACTGGGTACAAACTAAGACCGTGACACAGGGTACAAATTAAGACCGTGACACTGGGTACAAACTAAGACAGTGACACCGGATACAAACTAAAACCGTGACACCGAGTACAAACTAAGACCGTGACACTGGGTACAAATTAAGACAGTGACACTGGGTACAAACTAAAACCGTGACACTGGGTACAAACTAAGACAGTGACACTGGGTATAAACTAAAACAGTGACACTGGGTACAAACTAAGACCGTGACACTGGGTACAAACTAAGACAGTGACACTGGGTACAAACTAAAACAGTGACACTGGGTACAAACTAAGACCGTGACACTGGGCACAAACTAAGGCAGTGACACTGGGTACAAACTAAGACCGTGACACTGGGTACAAACTAAGACAGTGACACCGAGTACAAACTAAGACCGTGACACTGGGTACAAACTAAGACCGTGACACTGGGTACACACTAAGACTGTGACACCGGGTACAAACTAAGACCGTGACACCAGGTACAAACTAAAACAGTGACACTGGGTACAAACTAAGACCGTGACACAGGGTACAAATTAAGACCGTGACACTGGGTACAAACTAAGACAGTGACACCGGATACAAACTAAAACCGTGACACCGAGTACAAACTAAGACCGTGACACTGGGTACAAATTAAGACAGTGACACCGGGTACAAACTAAAACCGTGACACTGGGTACAAACTAAGACAGTGACACTGGGTATAAACTAAAACAGTGACACTGGGTACAAACTAAGACCGTGACACTGGGTACAAACTAAGACAGTGACACTGGGTACAAACTAAAACAGTGACACTGGGTACAAACTAAGACCGTGACACTGGGCACAAACTAAGGCAGTGACACTGGGTACAAACTAAGACCGTGACACTGGGTACAAACTAAGACAGTGACACCGAGTACAAACTAAGACCGTGACACTGGGTACAAACTAAGACCGTGACACTGGGTACACACTAAGACTGTGACACCGGGTACAAACTAAGACCGTGACACCAGGTACAAACTAAAACCGTGACACCGAGTACAAACTAAGACCGTGACACTGGGTACAAATTAAGACAGTGACACCGAGTACAAACTAAGACCGTGACACTGGGTACAAACTACGACAGTGACACTGGGTATAAACTAAAACAGTGACACTGGGTACAAACTAAGACCGTGACATTGGGTACAAACTAAGACAGTGACACTGGGTACAAACTAAAACAGTGACACTGGGTACAAACTAAGACCGTGACACTGGGCACAAACTAAGGCAGTGACACTGGGTACAAACTAAGACCGTGACACTGGGTACAAACTAAGACAGTGACACTGGGTACAAACTAAGACCGTGACACTGGGTACAAAGTAAGACCGTGACACTGGGTACAACTAAGACAGTGACACTGGGTACAAACTAAGACAGTGACACTGGGTACAAAGTAAAACCGTGAAACCGGGTACAAACTAAGACCGTGAAACCGGGTACAAACTAAGACCGTGACAACAAATGTTTCCTGTGAATCATGTTTAATAGCATGGTATCTCTACGTATTCAATAGCATGGTATCTCTACATGTTTAATAGCATGGTATCTCTACAGCGATTATAGAATAGTGGGCGCGCGATCGTGTTTCCCAGAGAGTAGCCAGGCTATATCCGCGTCAGTTCTGCGTTCCGCACAATGTCGTGTCTTGTCTCTTGAACACCGTCATTTACCAAAGTGTGGTGATGTCATTCCGATATTTAATGAGTAGTGGCGTTAACTAGTGCGTTTAAAGGTTAAGACCATATGGATGATGAAAGTGTTCATTGTTTACACAATGTAAGACCATATGGATGATGAAAGTGTTCATTGTTTACACAATGTAAGACCATATGGATGATGAAAGTGTTCATTGTTTACACAATGTAAGACCATATGGATGATGAAAGTGTTCATTCTTTACACTATGTAACGCAGGGACGATTATTAGTAACGATATCGGATAAGCGAATGAGGAAATGAAAATGAGTTAAATGTGTTACGTTTAATGAGGAAATGAGTTAAAGTAATGAGTTGAGTTGAGATTGGGGGTCATAAGGAATTTATTTTCACTGAAAATCGCTGAATATTTGCCAGTATACAGGGAAAATATTGTGTTTGAATCACGAAACACGACTGGTGACCGAGCGAGTAGACAGTGACGTCACAGCGTCCCGGGCGTGAAATGGGGTGACAGGAAGACTTGATCAATGGTCCGGTTATTTCTTCATTAGTTATACATTGGATAAAGCTGGACGTTAAGATTGTGACCTGACGAGGTGCGTGTTTTCGGTAGCATGTCATTGATAATGTTTACCTTCTCCAAACAGCTCAATGGAACGGTCGTGACGTTAGCGAACATAAAGAGGACAGTCGCCAAGAAGCGTGATCTATGCACCCATGAATCACACTTTGTCGTTAAAATATTGGCCAAGGTTGCACGTATCGAGCGTTGACCGCCCGTTGTTTCTGGGGTAAAGTTTTCACTTTGTGTAAATGAGTAAATAAACGAGCGAATGACGCGCGACGAAGTTGTTGGGACAGTTTCTGAACTGGGCCAGTAGAAACAGATAGGCTATGGAATCGGGAGGCGCTGGCCAAAGTGACATTTTTTCAAGAAATGTGTCCTTTTCTGTGTCGTTGTTTGTGTCGTCGTTCGTGTCCTCGTTGCTGTCGTCGTTCGTGTCGTTGTTGCTGTCGTCGTTCGTGTCCTCGTTGCTGTCGTCGTTCGTGTCCTCGTTGCTGTCGTCGTTCGTGTCGTTGTTGCTGTTGTCGTTTGTGTCGTCGTTCGTGTCATTGTTGTTGTCTTCGTTCGTGTAGTCATTGTTGTCGTCGTGCGTGTCATCGTTGTTGTCGTCGGTCTTGTCGTCGTTGTTGTCGTCGTTCGTGTCATCGTTGTTGTCGTCGGTCTTGTCGTCGTTGTTGTCGTCGTTCATGTCATCGTTGTTGTCGTCGTTCTTGTCGTCGTTGTTGTCGTCGTTTGTGTCGTCGTTGTTGTCGTCGTTCGTATCATCGTTGTCGCCGTTCGTGTCATCGTTGTTGTCGTCGTTCTTGTCGTCGTTGTTGTGGTTGTGCGTGTCATCGTTGTTGTCGTTGTTCGAGTCATCGTTGTTGTCGTCGGTCTTGTCGTCGTTGTTGTAGTCGTTCGTGTCATCGTTGTTGTCCAGATTCAGCGTTTCGTTGTTATTTCTGGAGCCTAACGTTGATGTGCTTCACCAGGATGCGGAAGTTTAAGTGTTGCCACTTGACGAGACACTAATAGCACAGACGGTAATCGTTCAGTAAAGAAATGTTCAAGTAACGTAACACTTGACGAGCGCAGTTAATATTACTTACTTGCTTACTTACTTACTTACTTACTTACTTATGTCATCCACTTAACGTGTTGTTAATGTACAGACGGTTCTTTATGTAAGAACGTCCAGTGATTTGAAATATATCGCAGAGCATCAATGTCTTAGGAAGGTCGGTAATACAAACGACGGAGAGGCGGGATAATTGGGTATCATATTAAGGCTGTTATATATAACGATGTGTACTGACGCTAATGTATTCGAGTGTACAAAGTTGGTGAGCAGACAACAACCAAACACCGAACTGTTCATGCCAAGTGTAGCTGAATTCCCCAGAGTTTGCGATGAAACAGTGAATTGGTAAAAGTTGCAATTTTACCCAAACAAAACATAGTTACTGCTTCTAGCTTTCAAACCGTTCGTTACTGGGTATTTAATGGTACTTTGTGTTAGTCTCCTTGTTATAAATGGTGCTTATCACTGTAAGTAGTACCACATGACCAAGATGTGTATCACTGTAAGTAGTACCACACGACCAAGATATGTATCACTGTAACTAGTACCACACGACAAAGATGTGTATCACTGTAAGTAGTATCACACGACTAAGATGTGTATCACTGTAAGTAGTACCACACGACAAAGATGTGTATCACTGTAAGTAGTACCACACGACCAAGATGTGTATCACTGTAAGTAGTACCACACGACCAAGATGTGTATCATTGTAAGTTGTACCACACGACTAAGATGTGTATCACTGTAAGTAGTACCACACGACAAAGATGTGTATCACTGTAATAGTACCACACGACTAAGATGTGTATCACTGTAAGTAGTACCACACGACTAAGATGTGTATCACTGTAAGTAGTACCACACGACCAAGATGTGTATCATTGTAAGTAGTACCACGCGACTAAGATGTGTATCACTCTAAGTAGTACCACACCACTAAGATGTGTATCACTGTAAGTAGTACCACACAACCAAGATGTATATCACTGTAAGTAGTACCACACGACCAAGATGTGTATCATTGTAAATAGTACCACACGACTAAGATGTGATCCCGGATAAACGAAGGGTTTCGTTGTAACAAAACTAGATGTGGTGCAACTTTCGATTACGTAACATACATTTCGCAGAATCGAGCCATTCGGTCGGATTTATTCAGCCGCAACCGGGTGGTCTCCGGACCATCACCCGGAAAACAGCGTTATCCCCAGACCTGTTCCTAAAGCATGTCGTTTACGTCACGCGGAACACTGCGCTGTCCACACACCTGTTCCTAAAGCGAGTCATTTACGTTAGCCATGCTGCCGTTGTCAGATTATCGAATATACCACCCATATGGAATTTATTATTTGATATAAATACCAGTCAGGCATGTTAAAATGCGATAAAACACATCCTATATTTTGACCAAAACAACCACAATATATGCTCCTCTGTACGGTCCGCGATATATCGCGACACAAAAAGTTTAGTTATACACAGCCCTACAATACCGTGTATACACGAACGTGACCGACATTCTATATAGAACTATGTCTATGTAACGCAGACGCTCCGACCCAACGCTACAGTGCCTCACTGTGGCCTCAGACAAATCGTAATCTCAGTATTTATAGCAATCATTTAGCTTCGCTAATTATTGGCAAATGCGGAAGAAAAAACATTCCGCCGTCTAATTTAGACCAGAAACCTTTACACTTTCTAAAACGACCTAAAGAACTGTAATTATATAACTGTACACATGTTACTAACACATTATAGTGTGTATATATATATATATATATATATATATATATATATATATATATATATATATATATATATATATATATATATATATATATATATATATATATATATATATATATATATATATATATATATATATATATATATATATATATATATATATATATATATATATATATATATATATATATATATATATATATATATATATATTTATATATAGGCACTTGACCCCCCCCTCCCTGATGCCCAAATTTTAATGACTTCACATTAAACACTTGCGCTTAAAATAGTAGACACCCCGTAGTTATTGTGGGGAGCTTATTGGTGACACCTCAGTAGCGGGTCATCACGACCCTGCGACAATGTGTCACCAGGTTCACTTCCTCGGGTCACTTTTATAACAACGTATCACGATACGTTTATGCTACATGAAATCTCCCATTAATCTCCCATATAAACTATATGCGTGTGTGTGTGTGCGTGTGTGCGTGTATGCGTGTGTGTGTGTGTGCGTGTGTGCGTGTGTGCGTGTGTGCGTGTGTGCGTGTGTGCGTGTGTGTGTGTGTGTATGTGTGTGTGACTATGTTACGGAATATGACATTGAATTTATTATAGTATACCTATATATTTAAAAACCTCATTAGGTTTTAAATAACAGCTACACAGAAAGTGTTACTATTGCGATATTTCATCTGTTAATGGTTTCGAGAATACAAGATTTGGTGATGAAATCAACTATGACAGTTTTATGACATATACATTTCCTTACGGCAATTTATCGACAGACCAATAAATATTCACCTTTAAATGTGACGTTTTCAACGGATTAACACTGGTCTGTCAGATTCCCGTTTTATAAAAAGTACGTTCTTATATAGCGCGGTATCCAGTCCTTGGGACTGCTCGAGCCGCTCTACACTTCACCCCCTGGCAGACCTGTTAAGTCCAACGCCACCTCAGCCAGGTACTGACTCATACGGCGAGTGAACTGATGCACCGTGGGGTGAATGAAATTGCCAAAGCTTCAAAAACGGCAGCAGGAGGATTCGAACCCGGGCTCTGTCGATTGAGAGTCCGACGTTCTAACCTCTACGCCACCGCGTCACACTTTACATACATCATTTATGACTACTACAAGAACAAGGATTTAAACACATATATCACTGATTTGGGGTAATTTAGTTATACGAAACTTATACCTATCTCCACAACCAATACAAAATACAAAGAAAACGGTCTAGAAAGAAACACTTGTCAAAAGAAGCTATTAGAAATATAGTGTTTAAGCAAACTATGTGGAGGGTTTATATACGTACTGCCAAATTATTGTGTTAATGCTAGTAGTTTGAATATGTTTAAAAATAGAATTGACAGATATCTGATAAGGACGGGTTACACATAGATGAGAACATTGTAGGACTCAATAAGCCAATGGCTTCCTTGTCCTTGGAACTTGTTGCTTGGGATAGCAATCTTAAACTCTTACATTGCTTCGTTTGGTCGGATCAACAGTACGGCGCGTTGTGTTGATCAACAAAACTTGCGCAATGTTAACCCATGCACGTATCGCAGTTTAAAAAAGCGCACAGCTGAGCAGCTGCGAGCATCCGTCAATGTTCAGCCAATTTGTCGTATTAACGCCTCAGGCGACATGCGAGCGCCCAGTGTGTCTACTGCATGTGGCTACGTTTAGCCGGTCGACCGCCTTCGCGTTATCCACGGCAGGGATACCTCCTCATTCCCCCCCCAAAAAAAAATCTTGCCCCATCATTGTTCATCAGCCCATTGTACTGTTTATATTAATATTTGTATACTTTTTGTTTATTTATATGACAAGAGCCCAAAGTGGCCCAACAGGGCACAGTTGTCCATAAAGCGACGATTTGCCGGGGACTCGAAGGAGCACTTTCAATTATCAAAAGTGCAACATTTTCAACAAATGGCTGATTTTCTGGAGGCAACGTCACAAATATTCAATGATATTTTTGCACCATGTTCCTTTAAAAAGTTTACTGATGGGGCTATGACCAAAAAAGGCAGTTTTCAAAAAGAACAGTTAATTGACGGGGTCCGAAGAAGCACTTTCATTGATAAAATACACACATTTCAATAAATGGATATTTTTAGAGGCGAAGTCCCAAATGAGTTCTTTCAATGATAAAAAATTTCCATTAGAAAAAACAGTTTGGTTGAGTTGAGCAAATAGGGGAAATATTATTGTTTGCCACATGGAAAACCATCAAATGCCTCCGAAATGCCCTTTTGTGCTATTCTAGTGAATACCAAGTCTGTTTCAAACAACAAACTATTTATGGCCAATTTAAATAGGGACAGCCTAGAAAAGGGAGGAATACATTCCTGGAAATGCTTCATTGCCCCTCCCATGTGTGTCTAAATGTTTGTGTTTAATTACATTATGTTAAACTACTTTCGCACAAAAGACCCTCAAATGTAACTTTCACGTCTTCTGGACAGTAAGTATATTGCAATTTGTCAACAGTTGCGCCCTTTGTGACCACTGAACGTGGTCTGTTGATACACCCCCCAAAGCTAAAAATCAACACAAAACGCATAGATCCACTTGCTCATTTGCATTATACGGGTGATACAGGAAACTTACATCGACTAAGTTGCCAGCTACGCGCGAGTCAACGTGTAGTCATTGCCGAGGCTATATCAATTGTATGACTCTTACTAAATGTCATGGTTCGATCAGTTAGTCACCATTTGTGCATTATGTGTGGTGCCATGGAGCAAGTGATGCACGCTACGTTCAGTTGGGGCCAGTGGTATATCTAGGATCACGTTCAGTTGGGGCCAGTGGTATATCTAGGATCACGTCCAGTTGGGGCCAGTGGTATATCTAGGATCACGTCCAGTTGGGGCCAGTGGTATATCTAGGATCACGTTCAGTTGGGGCCAGTGGTATATCTAGGATCACGTCCAGTTGGGGCCAGTGGTATATCTAGGATCACGTTCAGTTGGGGCCAGTGGTATATCTAGGATCACGTTCAGTTGGGGCCAGTGGTATATCTAGGATCACGTCCAGTTGGGGCCAGTGGTATATCTAGGATCACGTTCAGTTGGGGGCCAGTGGTATATCTAGGATCACGTCCAGTTGGGGCCAGTGGTATATCTAGGATCACGTCCAGTTGGGGGCCAGTGGTATATCTAGGATCACGTTCAGTTGGGGCCAATGGTATATCTAGGGTGAAGCTAAAGGGGCAAGCCTAGTCACCCATTAGAATGGGCCATGGCCCAATGACGCCCCCCCCCCCAATTAAATACGCCACTGTTTGGTGGTGTATGTGGTTTCTTCTTAAGTAATCACTGTCGTAACAGTAGCAGTAGCAGTAGCAGTAGCAGTGCCAGTGCCAGCGCCAGCAGCAGTAGCAGTAGCAGTGTCAATGCACGTGCCAGTAGCAATAGCAGTAGCAGTAGTAGTGCCAGTCCAGTGCCAGTGCCAGTATCAATAGCAGTAGCAGTAGCAGTAGCAGTAATAGTGCCAGTGACAGTAGCAGTCGCAGTAGCAGTAGCAGTAGCAGTAGCAGTAGCAGTAGCAGTGCCAGTGCCAGTAGCAGTAGTAGTGCCAGTGACAGTAGCAGTGCCAGTGCCCGTAGTAGTAGCAGTGCCAGTAGCAGTAGTAGTGCCAGTGACAGTAGCAGTAGAAGGGCCAGTGCCAGTAGTAGTAGTAGTGCCAGTAGCAGTAGTAGTGCCAGTGACAGTAGCAGTAGCAGTGCCAGTGCCCGTAGTAGTAGCAGTGCCAGTAGCAGTAGTACTGCCAGTGACAGTAGCAGTAGCAGGGTCAGTGCCAGTAGCAGTAGCAGTGCCAGTGACAGTAGCAGTAGCAGTAGCAGGGCCAGTGCCAGTAGCAATAGTTGTGTCAGTGCCAGTAGCAGTAGCAGTGCCAGTGACAGTGACAGTAGCAGTAGCAGTGCCAGTGCCAGTGCCAGTGCCAGTAGCAGTAGCAGTGCCAGTGCCCGTAGTAGTAGCATTCTTGGACACTCGCGATGGGCATGTATTGAACATGAAATCTACTATTGGTGTGAAATAACAACACAACAGTGCAACGACATTTGTATTCCAACTAGTTCACCACAGCTGCGCGTTGACCAGCACCCGGAAGCTATTTCGCAAGCTCCGGGAACTTGGAAATCGAAACCCTCTTGCCTAGGCCAACACCAGAGACCAACACAGTAATTCTATATTCGTCAGAACATCGAAGCTTTTACAGCTAAGGACGTACTGCTGTTGTTTAACTCATCGTGTTCAGATGCCCGTCTAATTTCAGCTCGCTGGGGAATCACCGGTCGTATAACGCAGTTGTTGCCAAATGGAGCATGGCTATGACGCGACGCGATTTCGCAATACCCGTCACGTGATCGGTGCCAGTCGCGGAGCGCTCCGGCCTACGTCACTCGGTACAGTACTGTACACAAGACAACATCGCGGCGTCCTTGTGGCGCGTCGAGATTGCCGCCGAAGATATGGCGCGCCGATAGCGACATAGAACGTTTAAACGTTGTCGATCGGAACCAGGCTTGCTCAATTACTGTTGATTGAAAACAATAACAAATATCAAGCTACATTAATGTAATTAATGCATTAAATATCGCACGCCCGTCTTCGTGGTTTTGAAAATCGGCATTGGACGGGGATTTCTGGGATGATTTCTGGAAAATGAACGAACGAACCGACCTGTTTGAGAGAATTATGTTTAACCGTACGTTAAACATAATTCTCTCAAAAAGGTCGGTTCGTTCGAACCCTCTGACCCCCCCCCCCCCCGACGGGCATGTATCGTATAAGTATATACGAGGAAATGTAACTGTAATCGCAAGAATCACAACTGAACGCTGCTGATCTGTCTATATTGCTGGTGAAATATGGACCATTGAACGTTAACGTGTGTGTCCTTGTTAGTTCAATGCAGGAGCAATTTCAGGGCCACCGTTGCTCAAAGTTACCAAGCGTGACGACCCGAGCAGCGCTGACAGTCACGTCTATTTTAATACGTTGTTTACGCTGTGGATGTAGTTACTCAGATGTGTATCACTGCCTATCGTCACGCGAGCTTGTTTTTAGTCTTCGTAAACATGCGGGTAACGCTACATATCGGGGGACGTAAATATTTGTCTGTAAACAACATCTACCAGAATCACTGGACACTTTTACGCAGCAAACGGAGATTATATTGGCTTGTCATATTCCGATCACGTCCATGATTTAGTTTATTGTGAGTTCCTTTTCAATATATGCACCACTCAATATTGTTCTGTGTCATTTAATGGATATTATGTAATAGCACTCAACATTATTCTGTGTCATTTAATGGATATTATGTAATAACACTCAACATTGTTCTGTGTTATTTAATGGATATTATGTAATAACACTCAACATTGTTCTGTGTCATTTAAATTTTGCTAATAAAAAATATTATGTTATAATGGATATTATGTAATAACAATGTATAAAGGCAGTATTTAGATCAACCTGATCCTGGATTCCATTATAATCTCAACGAGAGTTAATTATAAAGTAAAACCACTCATTGATTCAGGACTTTATGTGTCCGTGCCCCGGTCGGCCTGCTCTGTCTTGACCGCAAGATGCACTGTTGGAGCGCGGAGAGCAGATCTTTCTGTTAATGATCATCATTCCCACGATTAATGAACAGCATTCCCACGATTCTCAGTGTCATTCGCTACAAGCTACAACGAGTTTACCTGCCAAAGACAGACTTTTACTTCCCACAGTGCTATTTTCTCTCTTATCTATTTGGCTGTTTATTTATAATATAAACTGTGAAAGATTACCAAGTAGACCGTGTAAAAACAAGCGTTTAAAGATAATAGTAATTATTATTACCCAGTCGAAAGTTCGATTATATCGAAGCGTCAACCATTAGACTTATCTATATATATATATATATATATATATATATATATATATATATATATATATATATATATATATATATATATATATATATATATATATATATATATATATATATATATATATATATATATATATATTATATATATATATATATATATATATATATATATATATATATATATATATATATATATATATATATATATATATATGTATGTATATATATATATATATATATATATATATATATATATATATATATATATATATATATATATATATATATATATATATATATATATATATATATATATATATATATATATATATATATATGTATATATATATATATGTATATATATATATATATATATATATGTATATATATATATATATATATATATATATATATATATATATATATATATATATATATATATATATGAATGTTGTAAACAATTTTAATTGTTTACATAAATAATATTTGCTGTGTGGTAGAACCACATGGGTGCTGATTTAAAAATCACTCCATCCTTACTCAGAAATATTGCAGTACTCTGAACAACATCCTTACTCAGAAATATTGCAGTACTCTAAACAACATCCTTACTCAGAAATATTGCAGTACTCTGAACAACATCCTTACTCAGAAATATTGCAGTACTCTGAACAACATCCTTACTCAGAAATATTGCAGTACTCTGAACAGAACAACATCCTTACTCAGAAATATTGCAGTACTCTGAACAACATCCTTACTCAGAAATATTGCAGTACTCTTAACAACATCCTTACTCAGAAATATTGCAGTACTCTGAACAACATCCTTCTAGGTCAACGGATGGAGAACATTTTGAATTTTTCTGTGATTTTACTCGGTCATCAGTTACAGCAATTCCACATTTTAAGCTCTGTATAGTACCGGTAAAAACGTCCTCGAGCCATTTTGCATTTCAGGCATATTCTCTAACTAAGCTACAGAAATCATTGAAATTGTCAACATATGTTGTATCCGTGCCATATATGTGGAATATCGTTTTTAAAGATATGCGTTACATGATTAATCGGGTGTTAATTAGATACCAAATCATGACTAATTAATTAAATATTAATTCTAAATTAAACTGGAATGCCTAAACTGTTTTAAATCGACATCATACTAAAACAAGCTCCTGGTTTAGTCGTACGTCGATTTAAACCAATGTTGGAACCCAAATTAAATGTTTAATTAATATTTTTAAACATTTTCATAAATTATTTAATTAACAACTGATTAATCACGTAACACATATTTTTAAACGATATTCCACACCAATGACACAGAAATATCACGTGTTGACACTTTCAGTCATTTCTGACGCTCAGTTTTTGGTGGGGTCCAAGAGAATATGCCTGAAAAACCAAATGGTCCAATGATTTTTTACCGGTACTGTGACTCCAAAACCACTAAATATAACTCCAAAACCACTAAATATAACTCCAAAACCACTAAATAATAACTCCAAAAACCACTAAATATAACTCCAAAACGACTGACGGCTAAATGTTGTTTGACGTGTATATGTATTATAGAATTTGCTTGGTCCATACTTAATAAGGTCAGCTGGAAGGCTTTCAGAAGTAGGATTGAATGTGCCTGGAATATATTAATCTACAAACTGGTGAAACAAACATCAACATTCGCCTTAGCCTAACGACGCATATTTATATATATAACTTCACATTAATCTGTATAATCTGCGAAACATTGTCTTGCATTTTATAAGCATGCATGCTCGCTATGGTTTCCCGTCGAGTCGATTGATATAAGTTGGTGTTTTGACATGAATCACGAAAATAGTTCTCTTATTCTGTGCAGTATGCCCGGACACATTCACTGATATTGATGAGATATTGTTAGAATTATCGTGGTGCACAATTCATGTTAATTTGCTGCAATGATCCTGAGCGATGGTATCACCATTTACACTAAAAGACCAGCGGTCATTGATTTTGCGTGCCATAAATTGGTATATGTGTAAATATTTATCTAGTCTCTGTCCCTTTCCAATTTACCAGGTCAGTCCCGGTTTCAACTGTACACGTATATACAACTAAGAGCCGCTCATGTGATATGCTAATTTTATCATCTATTGATTAGTTAATAAGGAAGCAAGTTTTTTGAACGAACAAGAAACAACAACATGTATAATAAGTCTCCGCTGTAACTTTGATTACTTGCAAACTTCCAATCATATTGTGTATTATTACTTTGAATTGTAAATTTATGAAGGGGCAATGTTTGTCAAAATTCTACAGAATATTCCATAATAGAATGTGGACCCATCGGGTCTAAATTCTATCGAGAAAATATTCTATGGGGTACATATAAATGTTCTATGGGGTACATAATATTTTATGCACGCCAACGGGCCTGAATATTGCGTTCGATTTTAGTCACCAGAGTAAATGGACCCCTGTGGACAGCATATGTCCGTAGTAAATGGACCGCCCCCCGCCCCCCCCGTGGAAAATGGACATTTCTGACGTGTTTACCGAATTTTTAGAAGTGGTGCATTGATGCTATTACAAAAGACAAAAATGTGTTCAAACCGTTCTAATATGTAAATCACATATCTGGCCATTTAAAAAAAATCAAATTATGAACAGAATAAAAAAATGTTTGAGGATAGTTTTGTCTTTCGGAATAGTACATTTCCATACACCAATGTTCGCCTGCCACTTCTTGTACATTTCCATACACCAATGTTCGCCTGCCACTTCTTGTACATTTCCATACACCAATGTTCGCCTGCCACTTCTTAAAAATTACTCAGTAAACAAATAGCAAATTTCCTTTCTCCACAGTCCAAAAACGGACATATGCTATGGTAAATGGACCCCAGGGTTTATAATCTCACACCGGGCCTCGGAGTCCGGCCCAGCCTCACATTTAGACTGCTGTAGACCGTATGTAAGACCCAATGAGGTTCTTCTGTAGATCGCTTAGCCGCAGTCTAGTTTTCGATTGGACCGAGCGTTTTCCAGGCGAACAGACAGAGCTACACGCTCGGACAGCCGCCGTTGGTCCAACCAATAGCTGGCTGGTTTACATGATAACTGTGTTAGTTTCGTCTGGAGAACGCCCGCTCCTTCTACTGCTGAATCAAGTGAAAACAATTATTTCATAAACCTAACCAGTTCGGGCATCAACAATCCCGCGTGTTGCGGCAAACTCGGAACTGCTGTTAGCATGAATATCAAAATGCATTTGAAGTCGATTCCGAGCAACATAAATAAATGTGAAAAAACCTGAGCAATAATGTGAGTTGAACGAAATGTTATCAGCACTGTATATATAAGTTGATACGCTAGTATTTCAGGGTTTCCACAATTATTATTTAATGCGGAATGATAACATTAAATAGGATTCGATGCATAAATAATATTTATTACTGTGCCGCCTCGTATGGCGGTTAAATGAGCAAGTAATGTAAAATGTTATGTACTGAGATAATTATATTTGCACGACCTTAAATTTCATTAATACATTAAACGTAATTTGTAATTGTATTTAGTAATAATGTAATAGTATGTGTGATTGTTTTTGTAAATCCCGCTAGTAAATTCCACCACGACAAAGTATGTGTTCTTTTTATGGCAACCTCATACAGCTGTCAATTGTAATTCAACGTATTTCATATTGTTAAGGCTACACCATGTAGTTGTCAATTGTAATACAACGTATTTCATCTTGTTATGTCAACCTCGTGCAGTTGTCAATTGTAATACAACGTATTTCATCTTGTTAAGGCAACCTCATACAGCTGTCAATTGTAATTCAACGTATTTCATATTGTTAAGACTACACCATGTAGTTGTCATTTATAATACAACGTATTTCGTCTTGTTATGTCAACCTCGTGCAGTTGTCAATTGTAATACAACGTATTTCGTCTTGTTAAGGCAACCTCGTGCAGTTGCAAATTGTAATACAACGTATTTCGTCTTGTTAAGGCAACCTCGTGCAGTTGTCAGTTGTAATACAACGTATTTCATCTTGTTAAGGCAACCTCGTGCAGTTGTCAGTTGTAATACAACGTATTTCATCTTGTTAAGGCAACCTCGTGCAGTTGTCAGTTGTAATACAACGTATTTCATCTTGTTAAGGCAACCTCGTGCAGTTGTCAGTTGTAATACAACGTATTTCATCTTGTTAAGGCAACCTCGTGCAGTTGTCAATTGTAATACAACGTATTTCATCTTGTTAAGGCAACCTCGTGCAGTTGTCAACTGTAATACAACGTATTTCATCTTGTTAAGGCAACCTCGTGCAGTTGTCAACTGTAATACAACGTATTTCATCTTGTTAAGGCAACCTCGTGCAGTTGTCAACTGTACTGCAACTTATTTTTTCATGTAACGGCAGCCTCCTCTAGTTCTAAGAAGACGATGTTCTGCCCTAGATCGCGCTTTGTATTGAGTATTGTATTGGGCATTGTATTGGGCACTGTATTGAGTATTGTATAACTGTTGTCAATTCAATACTCGTTTTGCTTTAATTTTCTTTTATACATTTAAATATTTATATATTTACATGTGTTGTTATTCTATTTCATATTTGTTTATTACTTATTGAATGATGCAAAATCTTCTTTGCCGTCCCAAGTTTGTAAATTTGTTAACACAATCAGTGTGCGTGTTGCCCCTATTTAACACTTCCATACGATATTTTACGACATTCACAACAAATATTACGGACCGGTTCTAGTATATTTTTCTTTAGGAAGTACAAATGTGCGTTTAATGTTTGTTATACACGCTATGATCAAAGAATATATAACTGGTACGTTATTGAAAACGCAGTACCAATTAATACATATATATTCACAACATAAAATAATTTTCTAAAAGTTGCAAATACAATACTGCTCTCCCGGCGTCTGTCCGTCATTTTGTGAATAACACGTGGGCCGTAAACAAGACTGATAGGGAATAACTAGGAGTATAGTTTGAGGAGGGTACGTAACAGGAATAACAGTCTGTGCAGGGTACATAACAGGAATAACAGTCTGTGCAGGGTACGTAACAGGAGTAACAGTCTGTGCGGGGTACGTAACATGAGTAACAGTATGTGCAGTGTACGTAACAGGAGTAACAGTCTGTGCAGTGTACGTAACAGGAGTAACAGTCTGTGCAGGTATTAACCAAACAGGTCTACGCAGTATAAACGTAGTGGCTGCGTGTTACAGCTTCAGTGAAATTATCGGACTAATCATTAATTATTAACTATTAATTATGGAATTACACATTAATTCTACTAATTTCTAAAAACAATAGTTAATCCTCTTTCAGAATATTTCGTCGATGTCATATAAAAAGGGCATTTCTACATGTGTGACTAATTTTGAAAATATAACCCGCAATATGTTTTTATAAATTGTGGTGTCCCTATACTAAGTTTCCTGCAGTTCGGGCAACGATCCGCCTTTGTATTGAAAACAGGTTTGACAGTTGTCGCCTATGCATGTTTTTTTTTCAATTCTCTGGGGTGATACGGTAATTTATTAACTCATTTAACAGTTCCAAACATTGTAGCCAGAAATAAAACAATATTTGAACACGCATCCCCAGAACTAATTAAAAACTAAAAACAATTAACTTTATATATTATCGGTTCGTCAGTAATCGCTAAAAGTAACAAACACCGCCGTCAAAGACGGGACGACGCAATTGCAATAAGCTCGGTCGCTACTTACTGGCGCTCAATCGAATTAGTGAAACACATTGCTGATTAATAAGCATATCTAAATTGCTATGTCTGCCGGTAGGTGTAGCGTATTAAGGCTTGAAAAACCATTGTGGATATGTATAATCATGTACACCCATGCGCGCGCACGTGCTCACGCACGCACGCACGCACGCACACACACACACACACACACACACAAACACAATTATTCATAATGCACAACTATGTATATGCATAATGTATATTGTGCATAATATGTCTAATTTACAACTGATATACATTATTACAATTAGTTTCTGCCCGTCCGCAATCCACAAGGTCTACATTGGATTATAATATTATGGGATTACAATTAATAACGTCGATACATCAGTATCTGTACCATGCAGTATGTAGTATGCATTACATAAATTATATTATATAAAGTTTATTTTTATAGTGCAGTAATTTGCATAAGTTTGTCCGTTTGTTGCGATATTTAAAAGATGCTACGTCATATACATCTCTATTAAAATCAATAAAACAGTCAAACAATGCAGAGTCAAACAATGCACAGTCACACAATGCACAGTCAAACAATGCACAGTCAAACAATGCACAGTCAAACAATGCACAGTCATGGCCGTCATTCTAATAGGGCTCAAGAGAAATAGCTGTTTTCTTCAGGTTAGATTTTTTTTATTATTATAAAAAACACGAGCGAAAATGTTTAATCGAAAAAGGACATTTAAGTATAGGCAGTTTCGTGTTCATTATATTAAAACGGGGAACCGTTACACAAGATAAACTGATGCGTCCTAATATCTGATGGGATTTAAATAACATTCTGTGAGGTTCTGCTAACGGCACAAAACGCGGAAAAAACAGCGACAAACCCAATAATGATTTGCCGGCTGCCGTAGGCATGGCTCGGCAGTGTAATTATATGGCCCCTCGCCGGAGACTTCCCGGCACCAACGCCTTCCTAGTCTCCTTCGTTGGTTTCGGTCTTGCGCAACACGTACTCCCGCCGATGCCCGTGGGCGCATTCTCGGCGCCACTTGGGCTGCAAAAAGTCATGTCAATTTCCTGGAAACTTGTAGTCGTGTTTCTGTAATTCCTCCTGGTAAGTTCCACTTGCGGGAACACTTTAAATTAATTGGATGACCTTTGTGGGACATCCAAAGGTCGTCGTACACGCACAAGGTGGCACGTATGAAAGCTCGCAAAGGCTTTGTATTTGTAGTACGTTGATCGTTTACGAGGTTACTATAGAAATAGCCTAGACCAGGTTCTCTACTTGAATGCGGTGTCTCGTCAGTGCCGCCATGTAGTTCCACTGAGTCTTCTGCAAAACATTGTTATCAACCTATTATTTAATTATCTTAGAATGGCACGTCACGTGTGAGCATAAACTGGGGGCTCCAGCAAGAGGGGTTCATCTACACGACTGTGTGTGTATTTTGTACTATTGTTCCCAGTCACATAAACCGTCGACTGATGTAAGAAGTTGTAAGCAGTGAGTGGGTTATACGGAGCCAACTGATCGATTATACCACCTCTCCACTTTTGAAAGTTTAATCAAATTGTGGCGATGGTGAAATGTTGTGTGCCGATGGTAATATGTTGGGTGACGATTTTGATATGTTGTGTGGCGGTGGTGATATGTTGTGTGGCGGTGGTGATATGTTATGTGGCGCCACTGTTGGGGAGTATAGAAGAAGGCAAGTCATCCCGTTCGGAGGAAAAGCAATTGTGCAAGTGTTACTGATATGAACACCAAGCGATCCGTTCGACTAGTTGCCTTATATCATTATAATAACTTTTTTATAATGTTTGACAATAATTTGGCATGTAAATAATACACTTCAAAATAAATGCAATTGGTTTACATATACAGTAGTAAATTTTTCCATAAAACTGATTGTCATGTGGTAAAAAAAGACTTGTTTATGTAGCTTGCTAACAGTCTTCGCTCGCATACAAAATTAAGCATGCATACAAATGCCTTTTAGAACAAAATAATAAAACCAATTGTTGTGTTACTTTAATTATTGTGAACATTATGTTTCAAAATAGTATGAGCGTGTGGATTGCTCTTGCAACGATCGCAGCAGCAGCAACAGCTGCAGCAGCAACAGCTGCAGCACCAACAGCTGCAGCACCAACAGCTGCAGCAGCAACAGCTGAAGCAGCAACAGCTGAAGCAGCAACAGCAGCAGAAGCAACAGCTGCAGCAGCAACAGCTGCAGAAGCAACAGCTGCAGCAGCAACAACTGCAGCAGCAACAGCTGCAGCAGCAACAGCTGCAGCAGCAACAGCTGCAGCAGCAACAGCTGCAGCAGCAAAGATCGACATGGAAATTGTGTTTGTAGATGCGATACGATCCTGCCAGATTCTCATATAATCGTATCGCGTAACACCAGGAAATACGACCGGAGTCTGCCGTGACGTGCTACGTCGTCATCGCCGACATTAAAGCAAAACAAAAGTCAAAAGTCATGGTTTTGGGCCTGTGTACCTATTAGAGTTACAAAAACCATAACCATTTGTAACTACAATCAATAATATCACGCCAGTGGTTTTCCTGGAAAATCTTAATATCGTGGATCGCGCTGTGCTGCTATAGATAACCCACTGTCACGACCGTAACCCACTGTCACGAACGTAACCCACTGTCACGACCGTAACCCACTGTCACGAACGTTTGAAGTCTGGCAATATTCGTTCACCAAGGAAATATGTAAACACGTAGGCCTCTACCTGCCGATAAGATCTTGTCATGCTGTTTGCGTAGAATTTAGAGTGTGCGATGCTTCGTGTATATATTGATAAATAAACTTTCTATGTAAGCACAGCACCATCCGCTGTATGTGCCACCTCTTCCTCCCCAACCGGTTCTTCCTCCACTTCCAGGAAGCCGTCCGGTGGCTCCGAGCTGTGCCTCGCTCACCTGCGGCGCCGTTGTATAAATACACGGCGAAGTCCGCTGTCCAGTCTAATCTCGCCGGGCCCTGGCGGCGGCGTCGCGCGCGGCCCGTGGCGACCGACCGAGACCACTGACAGAGGCCGAGACGCCGCCAGTGAGACAAGCGATTTGGGCCATTCCCCGCCGCAGGCGCCTTGCACCGACTTGGCCAAGGACCCGGCGCACAGAGAACCGCAGTCAGACATATGTCTACCTTGGCATTTAATTTAGCGTCAACATTGATGTTATTATGGTCAATGTTGTGTCGGTTAAACGTAACCTTCGATACGTGGCAACTGTGGGTCGGTTGCCAGACTATATCATTATAAGGCAGTGCTGTGTTAGTCTACTCCCCAACTTACCTACCTCCCCCTCTCTCGGTCTGCGTGCGTGCGTGCGTGCGTGCGTGATCTTATCCGTTTTTCAAATTTTCAGATTCAATGTATTCGTAGTTACTTACTTAATTGTTCCTACAATAAAATATATTTTATATTCTATATTTAAATATGTATATTTCGGGTCTGTGCAGTTGGTTAACGCAAGAGTTCGACCCATTCCGACTATTCTTTGTCCAACTATAAGAAAAAATAGTTTTGGGTAGTTAAATCCACCTTTTATAGGTATATGCATTCTATGAAACTCGGTTAAAACGCGTGGAATGCATCCCCGATAAAATGGTTCGTATAATGGCACCGGAACCACACAGCGTGCTTAGTCTATGTTTACATATTTCCGGCGGTAGAATGTGTTGTGTGTGTGTGCGTGTGCGTGTGAGTGTGCGTGTGCGTGTGAGTGTGTGCGTGTGCGTGTGCGCGTGGATGTGGCTACTACTAACAAGTAAGTAATATATGCGGGAGTAGACTACAATATAATTACAGCGCCCTATTCTTGTTCTTCGCTCCACGCCTGTCGCATATGTGGATTACCGTCACATATGTGGATTACCGTCACATATGTGGATTACCGTCACATATGTGGATTACCGTCATATATTACCCGAAGCTACTGAAAATTCAGCGCTTCAGAAAGAAAATACCGGAAAGACATAACAGACATAACAGACAAATAACATAACATAACAGACATAATAGACAAATAACATAACATAACAGACATAACAGACAAATAACATAACATAACAGACATAACAGACAAATAACATAACATAACAGACATAACAGACAAATAACATAACATAACAGACATAACAGACAAATAACATAACATAACAGACATAACAGACAAATAACATAACATAACAGACATAATAGACAAATAACATAACATAACATACATAACAGACAAATAACATAACATAACAGACATAACAGACAAATATTTGCGCTTGAAAATAATTAAACGTATTATGGTATTTTAAGTAAAATAGCACTTTTCAGCACTATACTAGAATATATCGTTCTACAGTGTGATGGCAGCTTGGCATTATTATAGAAACATGTGTAGTCTGTTGAAATAGCCCAAGGCGCCTCTGGTGGGCATATACGTTAACAACCATCCGTCAACCAACTGTTTTGTGTTTTGTGAGAAGGTAGTAGTAGAATTGCAGATATCAGACGATAACTGGCAGGACCCGCGACGAGCACGCTTCTACCATGGGCCCCAGTGACACCGCTCGACTCGTCTCCTAGTATCACTAGAATACAGATGTGGAACAGCAAAATAGCTGATATACCAGCCTCCAATAAAATGGGATTAGAGGCGGCTGAATCCCTGCCAGCGTGGTCTGACCAAGCATGGCTCTGTTGGCGTTCTCTGAATCGCCTACGCACTGGCGTTGGCCGTGTTAAAAGTACGATGAGGAGGTGTGGATAATTTGATGACACCCAGTCTTTGAACTGCAACTGTGGGGAACTGCAGACGATGGCCCACCTCCTCTGCTGTCGACTACTGGATGAAGCATGCATCGCAGAAGACCTCGTCACTGTCATTGGGCGAGCAAAGGCGTGCGCCCGCAAGTGGCAACACATTGTGTGAAGGACACGAAAGAAGAAGAACCAACTGTTTGCAGAACAATCGCGTTTCCTCCACAGAAACGTGTGCCCGATCCTAGTACATTTAACAAATTATTATGTAAACAGAGAATACGCCATGCTATGAACAACGCCGGCTGCTAATTAACGGAATCAAAATGCTAGTATCCGAACACACAAACTCGGTCGAACAAACGCTCGATATAACAAAAACGGAAACGTTTCCTTTTAGTTTTAGGTCAAACTGGTATTTCGATATTTCAACATGCCCCAATTACTGGAAGTCACAATGCGTCCTCAATCTCTGAAGTTGTTGTTAGTTACCGACAAAACAAACGACAATCTTTCCGGAACGCGCATACCTGGACCATTGATCAATGACGTTTAATGACAGATAATTGCGCCAACAATCCGCGTCATTGATCAAATGAGATTAAATAGCGTCACGCCGATGTTACGACAGTCGGTTGCGAGGGCCGCGGTTAACGTTTGGTGTTCGTGACTCCGTTGTCAGCTACATCAACGAGGCCACGCAGAGATTATTTTCACGAGGTCTACAGCGCTATTTTTAGCTCGGTCACGCTTCTCTGGCAGCGCGGTACCAAGTACTCGCTGAAGTGGTCTCGTGTAAACGCCGCATCATTACTCGACAGTTGACCTCGATGTTGCACTACGTTCCAGCCAGGCTGTCCGCATTAACACCTACTGCGGGGCTGGGACCTAGTCGAACGCCGGTGTCGAGTAATTGGACCGTTTAATAAGCTAAATACGGACATAAGAAATGAAACGATTGTAAATCAAGATAAAGTGAAACGAATGAGAAAATGGATAAAGAGGCTCGTGATCAAAGAAGTTTGAAGGGGAGGGAGAATTATAGCGTAAAAGGAATGGAAGGTTTCGTTAAGATTAAAGGGGGGGGGGTGAAGCACTCGAACAACCATAGCCCAAACATAATAACATACCATTTACAGTATATATCACCCTTATATGATGGGCGCAACGCCACGGTAATTTTGTAATATCCTTTTAAACTTTGCCATTATCTTCGCTGGGCGGCGCCATATTGCTCTGCGGGGGGCTCAGCGGCAGAGTGGTTTGAGTACGAGCTCCTGGCACGGCGTTCACACAGTAAAAACCTCTCGGAAAAACGGCCGAAACGCATGGAAAATCGAATAAAAAGAAAACTGGTGTACACTGGATGGCTCCTGGATATATCAACTAGTACTACAAATGCAAGGAAAAAACTTTTGATCGACTTCCGAGGAAGAATTTGCAGCGGAAAAGGTGGTTGCAAATGCGGAAATTGCCGTGTCCGCCAGCCGCAGGCACTGCGAGTGACCACTTTTCCGACAAAAGACTGTGATGAGCATGGACAGACGGAGAGCATCAAGATGTCATTCTTGGTCAAAGACACCGTTCCATCTTAGATTTTTTTCCGCATATGACCATGCATCTACAGACTATTCTGCGACAAGGAAACGTCAGATATCAAAGGGCAGAGCGATGCGCAGGAAGCGACGAGCCGAAACCAGGTTAGTAAATTGGATTACCGTTACCATTGTGACTTATCACTACGATTACAATATAGTTCCACCCCAATAAGCACAGCTGTGCTTCAACGTCAGCATATATATATATAACCCACAGTAAATCGAAATGTATGAATACAATAAAGTGCGAGTAACTGTTAATAGTTTGATATAATTACGAGTGTTTTCCTATCCGCCGATTTATTTTCGACGTGATCAGACGTACCGTCAATACGTGGCCGTACTCAAAACAATAACAATAACTCAGTAAGTGCTACAGGATATACTGCAGCCTTATAACATGGGCCATGGCGTATGTACTAGGCAAAATTATTCAAGAAAATAATTTTATATTATTTATTGACAGTCATAATAAGTCTCATACTCCAGTGTTTTAAATGCCTAGAGACCAAGCAGCAAGCGTAAGGCAGTTTTATTTGTCACGTGTGCACAATCATATTTAATTAGATATGATTACAAAATTATTGTTCGTTAAACACACACACACACACACACACACACACACACACACACACACACACACACACACACACACACACACACACACACACACACACACACACACACACACACACACACACACACACACACACACACACACACACACACACACACACACACACACACACACACACACACACACACACACACACACACACACACACACACACACACACACACACACACACACACACACACACACACACACACACACACACACACACACACACACACACACACACACACACACACACACACACACACACACACACACACACACACACACACACACACACACACACACACACACACACACACACACACACACACACACACACACACACACACACACACACACACACACACACACACACACACACACACACACACACACACACACACACACACACACACACACACACACACACACACACACACACACACACACACACACACACACACACACACACACACACACACACACACACACACACACACACACACACACACACACACACACACACACACACACACACACACACACACACACACACACACACACACACACACACACACACACACACACACACACACACACACACACACACACACACACACACACACACACACACACACACACACACACACACACACACACACACACACACACACACACACACACACACACACACACACACACACACACACACACACACACACACACACACACACACACACACACACACACACACACACACACACACACACACACACACACACACACACACACACACACACACACACACACACACACACACACACACACACACACACACACACACACACACACACACACACACACACACACACACACACACACACACACACACACACACACACACACACACACACACACACACACACACACACACACACACACACACACACACACACACACACACACACACACACACACACACACACACACACACACACACACACACACACACACACACACACACACACACACACACACACACACACACACACACACACACACACACACACACACACACACACACACACACACACACACACACACACACACACACACACACACACACACACACACACACACACACACACACACACACACACACACACACACACACACACACACACACACACACACACACACACACACACACACACACACACACACACACACACACACACACACACACACACACACACACACACACACACACACACACACACACACACACACACACACACACACACACACACACACACACACACACACACACACACACACACACACACACACACACACACACACACACACACACACACACACACACACACACACACACACACACACACACACACACACACACACACACACACACACACACACACACACACACACACACACACACACACACACACACACACACACACACACACACACACACACACACACACACACACACACACACACACACACACACACACACACACACACACACACACACACACACACACACACACACACACACACACACACATACACGTTTATGGTGCCAACCGAGGACACCGGAGTAGATCCCGCCAACCGGGGACTTTGTTAATAACAGACCGACATAGTTATTGGGTTATCATATGTAAGCATTCATTTTAGTGATATGAAAAACAGTGTATTTTTTTAATAAATCATAATTTTTAATCACCGGACTCTGTACATTCAGAACGAGGACGCACACCATACACACAGTCTGTGTTGGTTACTATCCATATGCGGACTTGTGTATATATAGATTGATGCACGGCACACTGTGCACTAAATATATGTTATGCAGGAATTAGTTGTATGAGACAGTGTATTTATAATTGCGTCAATTGTTTGAATATTCAGTCCAGTAGCTTTTTCGGGGAAATGGTGAAGACGTTGCTTAAATTAGATCGATAGCAGGGTTTGAGCCATGCAGGACGCGATTTCGCGATACACTTGCGTTTACTTTTATTGCGTAACACTGAAGACTGAGCAACACCTGTGTCCTGTGATTTTCTTCAATGCCGTAAACAGTGGAGTGGTTCTGCTACTGGCGAGACAAGTTTATAGAAATCGTGTATAGCGCCGTTTTTCTTTCGTATGCGAGTATTTATAATGCGACGCCTACTTGATATTGCGTCATCATCTTATGAATAATAAAGTCTGACACGTGACTGACGTTACATTCAGTTGTTGTCGGCATGTAAATATGAACTCGGGGAGAGGGGATACTTAATTTCAATCCCACAATGCACAATTTCAGTGACACTCCCTATACTAAAATGGCGTCAGTCAGACGAAGTTTAGACTCGGAAGTTCGTTGGTAGTGTACAGTATTCTTGAGTCGAAATGACAAACTGGTAAAGTTTTGGCTTTATGTTGTGAACCAGCGATTCCCAACCTGGAGTACGCGTAGCCCCGGATAAGCGAGAGGTTTTCCGGGGTACGCAGAGAGTTGGCTGAAACTAAGGTCAAGTAGGGCCTACAATAATTTGGCCACCTTTTGTGGACCATGATTAACGGTATGTATTAAAAACAAGATGCGCCAACCAGTGAGTTGTTATGACTACGAAATGTAGGCGTAAAGACGTAAAGGCTGTGTAGTTTAGCATGTGTGCAAACCAGCAGCAATCAAGAGGTATGGGTATTCCCGATTTATATGAACCCTTTGTATGAACCTGTCATACATATTGCCAGTTGAGAGAAATATATTGTACAGGATCACATTGTGTCAATACAATTGCACGTATAGGCTATCAACATTTGCGTGATTGCTCACGGGGAATAATTTCTGTTTTTGCCTTATATTTAAGAAGTTATTCTAAGCTAAGAGGAAGACATGCTACTCTTTAGTATATAGCGAACTTACCTTTATTTTAACATGCAATGACAAACTTACAGTGGCTGTGAAAGAGCAAATTCGTTTGATCCTACGCAGATTTCGGACAAAACCTAGCGGAGTCTTCTTATGTAGGTATATTTTGTAGCCTGATAAATGTTGACACTCAGTCGGAGTAGGAATGCATGGTATACCATGATATTACATGGTATTGCATGTAATACAGTGGTATACCATGACATTACGTGGTAAACTGTGGTAGACCACGTTTTTTTATATGTTGTGTATTGTAATTGCATGGTATACCATGGTTTACCTTTTATAAAACAATATGTTATTTTAACATGGAATACGATGGCATATTTTCATAAGGGCGGTAAAGCAATGAAAATGCTGTACGGATTTATACACAAATTTAAGATAAAATGCCGACTTCAACCAAACAAATGTGACAGGACTGTTTTAATCGCCGGACGAGAGAGTGGAATGTGATATCGAACTGTCGTCGGTCAGGCACGTGAGTATAACAAGCGCTTTGCCGGAACGCGCACGCATATCAGATTACAAATGCAACTGAGTTACTCCATGGGGGTTGGTGTAACACTTAGAGGGCGTTAAGCATGCCATTAAATGCGTAATTTGCTAAGACAATCTTCTTATCGTAAGGATCACAGGAAGTATAAGGAAACATTATTAGCCGCAATTTAAAAAAAAATGTTCAGATGTGTGTTAAAATTGGTTCCCTGAATATGGCGCAGTTGAGTTATATATTTGCCTTTGTTAACCGTATTAATGCACACGTTCAGTGTCAATGTCACTGGCAGCATTGTAACATACATTGTCACTGTAGGAGAATATGTTGATAGCAAAATATACCATCAAATGAGAGTAAAACTTCAAGAGATTCGAAATTGAATTAATTGATTATCACATAGGTAATCATATAAACTAAATCGAAAAACCTCAAGTTAAACACCGCCCAAATTCAAATAATATATCCCTACCCACATGTTACTCAACAGCCTTATTGCACGACCAGGTGTCAACCACCCAAACCCTACCCCTTACATTCTTCCCAAATTGCTAAACAAGCAAAAGAACAAACAAGCAAGAATTCGAAAAGCATTGCAATTTGCTTAGGTATATAAAGATTGAGCATGGAGAAGAGGAAGTGGGTATTTCACTCGTATGGAAAAAGGAACTATTTCCATTTGTGTTGGTGTCTAATTTGGAGAAACTGGTTGGTATGCTTTCGCGAACATCTAGTAGTGTGTATGGTGTATTAATATATCTACATATCTATCAAGGTGTGTCCTTTCTTATATAATATGCAGAATCTTCTGACTGTTCTTGTTTGGGGGGGTTTTCCCATCCAATGTCTGTAAGGAGTAACTAACTATTACTAATTAACTGATAATTTTGTGTAATTGCATGCATGCAAACATTTGTAAACGCAAAAGTAGCAGATAATATGTGACAACGCCGCGCGGTGGAGGGTTCGGGAGGTGGTTTCCCCTCCAACATGCGGATTTGTTGTGTTCTGTTGCCCTAAGACTCTAGACGTATTTAAGTCTTTATTTATTTTCCACGTAACCGCAGCCTGGAGTATCATAGCAATGTGGCATGCATCCCAACCTTTTGAACATTGCATCCGGGAGATTTCCAGGATTAGGGTAGAGCGCCAAATTTATCAAACATAAGTTTCCTCTGAAATTTCACGATTTTTACTTTAGTAAATGCCATTCATAATACAAACCTGAAGCAATATAAACAGATGAAAGGGCGGTTTATCTCACATTCATGAGTCTGTTCCAACTGGCGAACTGTTCTGCATAGCGAAGGTATGCGCTCTGCCGTTGTAATTATTATACTAATTATTACTGTTATTAATGTAGTGCTGAGCGGGAGCCCTGCTGACATTTCGGGAAGATTTACAGTGTTGGACGGGAGGCGGGAGGTAGAGGGTGATTTTCGGTTGACTCCCGGTCAGTAGAGTTGCGATGCTTGATGTGGCATTGCGGCTTCAAAGGGTATTCAAATAGCGTTAGTAAAAGAATGGTGTAGATTGCATTAAAACATACTAGTTCTCCAAGTGGCCGATAAATTAATGGAACAGTCCTGAACAGATTATCTACTAATTGTGTTAATGCCATCAGTATGAGTATGTTTGAATATAAAATTGACAAACATTTTATAAGGGCGGGCTACACTTAAATTACGGGAATCCGGCGACGTTTATTTCACCCTCCGCGCCGCCGACAGGCCAGGGAGCAATAGGGGTATTCTATCAGACAGGCTCGACGAACACTAGTCTGGATGCTCGCACAACCCCACCGGCACAGCACAACATCGAGGACCCTAAAGATACAGGGACAAACAATCCCGAACCCCGATGATGCAAACTGAAAACAATGACGCCAGGAACACCAACGGGCATCAAGTTTCGTAAGAAAAACATCATGATTTTACAAAACAAGAACGGAAATTTAATATTTTTTAACATTCAATATATATATATATATATATTGAATGTTAAAAAATATATATATACACATAAATCTGTATATATATATATATATATATATATATATATATATATATATATATATATATATATATATATATATATATATATATATATTGAATGTATTGAATGCTTTTTTGAAGGGAAGGAGGCAAGGGTCTCAGTCTATATATATATATATATATATATATATATATATATATATATATATATATATATATATATATTTATATAGACTGAGACCCTTGCCTCCTTCCCTTCAGAAAAAGCGAAAGGTTGAGACCCTTGCCTCCCTTCGCTGAGAGGGAAGCGGAAGGTTGAGACCCTTGCCTCTTTCCCCTCAGAAAGTGGGAGGTTAAGACCCTTGCCTCGCTCCCCAGAGGAGAGTGGGAGGTAAAGACCCTTGCCTCCTCCGCCCAGGGAAAGTGGAAGGTTAAGACGCTTGCCCCCTTCCCTTCAGAGGAAAGTAGAAGGTAGATACCCTTGCCTCCCTCCGCTCAGAGGAAAGTGGAAGATTGAGACCCTGCCTCCCTCCCTCAGAGGAGAGTGGTAGGTTGAGACCCTTGCCTCCTTCCCTCAGGGGAAAGTGGGAAGTTGAGAACATTGCCTCCTCCCGTCAGAGGAGAGTGGGAGGTTGATACCCTTGCCTCCTCCGCTCAGAGGAAAGTGGAAGATTGAGACCCTTGCCTCCTTCCTCAGGGAGAGTGGAAGGTTGAGATCCTTGCCTGCTTCCCTCAGATAAGCTTAGTATTCTTGTACATTTAAATACTCCCATCAGCATCAAATCCCTAGAATCTATCAACTAGCCTGGTTAATTTTATTGCACCTTCCAGTGACCAGCCGACGGTATTCAGCCTACATCGCACACCAGGGATGCCATTAGCAGCCAGATAAGATCTGACAACACTTGATTCTCGCCTTAATTGACTGCATTTCACGTAGTTCACAGTTCTTGCTCCGTCGTAAATGTGTCATGGCTGTATCAGGATCGCGCCTGATAAAAATTACCGGAAGTGGGTTATAAATTCACACATTTTGTATTAATTCGTCGTGCACTGAATGTCCTTGTTACTTGATTTTTCTCCCGATCCAGAAAGATGCAGTGCAGATGCAACTGCATCGGTCAGATCCAAAAGGCATCGGTCATATGCAGCTGCATCGTGACGTGTCGCTTTGTGTATAATTCTTAGATAGAAGATTATGAGACGTGAGTGTCGCGCATTCTTCCTTGTCGTGTAACACTGAAATGGTGATGCTGGTTCGACCAGAATTTATTTATAAATTCATACATTTTGTATTAATTCGTAGTACATTGAATTTCCTTATATGTTATTATCTTATCGAATAAGCTAAAAAGATAAAACTGCAGTTCAGATGCAAATGCATCGGCCAGATCTAAAAGGAATCGGTCAGATACAACTTCTTCGGGACGTGCGTCAAAGCGAATGTTTGAAGACAGATTTTTGCCGACTCGAGAGTCACACACAAAACCAGGCTCTGAACGGCTAACCGTGGTCTACATCAAATAGGCTGTAGGATCTCAGCTACCAGGCATGTATTCTGGCCAATGTCCTCGGTTGACACATTTTACGTTTGCGTATATATGAAAGCACAGTGTAATAAGAAATATTGAATCTGTCAGATCTGAGGCATAAATTTTGCACTGTGCTGCACCGTCGAAGATGTTAATTTGTAACGAAACAATAAATAATGTATTAAACAAATGATACGTACATAATAGAACTTTCAGTACACAATTTATACATACATTAATATTGTTTTATTAATGGCAAACATACGTTGATACTGAGAACATGCCAAAAGCTTCGAGTCTAAACAATGCGTACGGGACGCCATCTTAGTATTTGGCATGTGGGATTTTATGTGAAGTACTGCCTCTCTCCGAAATCATATCTGCATACCGACGCCAGCCGAAAATTACGTCGGTGACGTGAATATATTATTTTGTAGAAGATGTTTGCTGACACTTCATTCATAAGACGAATACGTAATACAAAAAGCGTCGAATAACGGCGCTGTATCCAAGATTCGTAAATGTGTCATGGCTGTATCAGGATCGCGCCTGATAAAAATTACCGGAAGTGGGTTATAAATTCACACATTTTGTAACAATTCGTATAGTACACTGACTTTCCTTATATGTTACTTGTCTTGTCGGATAAACTATTCAGATACAACTGTAGTTCAGTTACATCGTACAACTGCAGTTCAGATACAACTGCAGTTCAGATGCAACTGCATCGGTCAGATCTACAGGAATCGGTCAGATGCAATTGCATTGTGACGCGCGTCAAAGCTAGTGTTTGAAGAGAGATTTTGCCGACTAGAGAATCATATATATATATACCTACACATTTCACACAAAACCAGGCTCTGAACGGCTAACCGTGGTCTACATCAAATAGGTCGTAGGACCTCGGTTAACGGGTGTGTATTCTGGCCAATGTCCTCGGTTGACACGTTTTGCGTATGTATGAAAGCACAGTGTTATAAGAAATATTGAATCTGTCAGATGTGAGGCATATATTTTGCCCTGTGGTGCACTGTTGAAGATCTTAATATGTAATGAATTAATAAATAACGTATTAAACGTTTATTAAACAAATGATACGTACATATTGGAATTTCAGTAAAAAATTTATACATACATTAAAATGGTTATGTTAATGACAAAAATACATTGATACTAAGAACTTGCCAAAAGCTTCGAGTCTAAACAATGCGTAGCGAGTGCCACCTTTGTATTTAGCATGTCAATGAAGCACCTTGTGGGATTTCATGTTAAGTATTGCCTCTCTCCGAATTCATATTTGCATACATATGCCAGCCGAAAATTACGTCCGTGAGGTGAATATAGTATTTTGTGGAATATCTTTGCTGACACTTCATTCACAAGACGAATACCTAATACCAAAAAGCGTCGCTATCCAAGATGCGTAAATATGACATGGCAGTATCAGAGTCGCTCCTGATAAAAATGATAGGACTTGGGCTATAAATTCAAATATTTTGTATTAATACTTAGTACACCGAATTTCCTTAGATGTTACTTTTCTTGTCGAATTAGTTATTCAGATACAACTACAGTGCAGATGCAACTATATCGGTCAGATCTAAAAGGAATCGGTCAGGTGCAACTGCATCGAGACGTGCGTCAAAGCAAGTGTTTGCAGAGAGATTTTGCCGACTCGAGAGTCATATATATCTAAACAGTTCACACAAAACCAGGTTTCTGAACGGCTAACCGTGGTCTACATCAAATAGGCGGTAGGACCTCGGTTAGCAGGTGTGTATTCTGGCCAATGTCCTCGGTTGACACGTTTTACGTTTTGCGTATGTATGAAAGCACAGTGTAACAAGAAATATAGAATCTGTCAGATGTGAGGCATATATTTTGCCATGTGCTGCTTCGTTGTAGATGTTAATTTGTAATTTGATAAATATTGTTTTAAAATATTGATATTAAGAACATGCCAAAAGCTTCGAGTCCAAACAATGCGTAGCGGATGCCATCTTAATATCGGGCATGTCAATGAAGTATCTTGTGGGATTTCATGTTAACTACTGTCTCTCTCCGAATTCATATTTACATACCGACGCCAGCCGAATCGAATCGGTGACGTGAATATAGTATTTTGTGGAAGATCTTAAGTACGTAATACCAAAAGCGTCGAATAACTATCTGATATAGTGCTATCTGAAATTCGTAAATTTGTCATGGCAGTATCAGAAACAAATTACGGGACGTGGGTGTCGCGCACACAGTGAAATGTCGACGTTGCCGAGCAACGCTTCGGACCAGAATATTCACCGTAGAACCGAGGACGCGCGTCAAAGCGAGTGTGTGAAGACAGATTTCGCCGACTCTAGAGTTATACACACAGTTCACACAAAAACAGGCTCTGAACGGCTAACCGAGGTCTACATCAAATTAACACAGGAAACCACTAGTAGGCGTTTAAAAACGTGCCTGGACTAGGATTTAATACTATTTCCAACCGAGGACGTCCTCGGTTGGCGGTAGGACCTCGGTTAGAAGGTGTGTATTCTGGCCAATGTCCTCGGTTTACACCTTACACAAACACACACACACACACACACACACACACACACACACACACACACACACACACACACACACACACACACACACACACACACACACACACACACACACACACACACACACACACACACACACACACACACACACACCCACACACACACACACACACACACACACACACACACACACACACACACACACACACACACACACACACACACACACACACACACACACACACACACACACACACACACACACACACACACACACACACACACACACACACACACACACACACACACACACACACACACACACACACACACACACACACACACACACACACACACACACACACACACACACACACACACACACACACACACACACACACACACACACACACACACACACACACACACACACACACACACACACACACACACACACACACACACACACACACACACACACACACACACACACACACACACACACACACACACACACACACACACACACACACACACACACACACACACACACACACACACACACACACACACACACACACACACACACACACACACACACACACACACACACACACACACACACACACACACACACACACACACACACACACACACACACACACACACACACACACACACACACACACACACACACACACACACACACACACACACACACACACACACACACACACACACACACACACACACACACACACACACACACACACACACACACACACACACACACACACACACACACACACACACACACACACACACACACACACACACACACACACACACACACACACACACACACACACACACACACACACACACACACACACACACACACACACACACACACACACACACACACACACACACACACACACACACACACACACACACACACACACACACACACACACACACACACACACACACACACACACACACACACACACACACACACACACACACACACACACACACACACACACACACACACACACACACACACACACACACACACACACACACACACACACACACACACACACACACACACACACATACTTGATATACATATATTATATATATATATCAAGTCCAGGTCATTTGCCCCCCTCCCGGACATTTGCCCCTTTGTCACTTGCCCCCCCGAGACATTAGCCCCTTGCCTTATTCAAAATCTGGACATTTGCCCCCTGTCCGTAGCCTCTGGATTATTTGTAAGTTTTTTAAGAAATGTTTTTTTAACTTATTTTTTATTTCTGAACATGAATTCAAGATATATATTACCCTAATTGCAATTAATGTTCTTTGTGCCAGATCAGCCAAGTAAATTACTTTATATAGTTGGAGGTGATCCTGTAATCAAAGGATTATCTTTATTGCAATTGTGGAAGAAGCCAGTGACATTAGGACCTGGATCTGTTAGGACAATTGAGGATATTTGAAAGAAGCCATCTCAACAAGGTTTCTTTTGAATTGCATTTACCATGGAGAGTTGGAGTGACTCCATTTTCCTATAAAACTGGATGCACAAGCCAGAGTTGTCAGAATTCACTTATAACTTCACCATAGAAATTACTACTAGCATCTGAGGAGGTCAGAAGCTATGTTTTGAGTGTCATTCCTACACCAAGAAGGGGGACCAACAAGATTACTCTTCAATGGGAGTGAAGCCAGCGTCGATCCTGATCATGCAAGGGTGCTGTGGTCACTGATCTGATCTCCAGATCCAGAATGCGATCAACAAGACTGCCTGCAACCGTGATGGTGACACGGCACAGATAGAAGCTGCCAAGGTCGGTGAGGACCTGAAAACTAAGGCAGCTAATACCAGGGGAACTCCAAACCAGCTGATCTCTGACTCGTTACTGTCCACCACTGTTTGTGGAAGCATCACCCCAAGAACCCATCTTCCACCACTGATCTGACTATCAATGATACCTAGAAGACAACTGGTGACAAGAACATCTCATACACACTCCAGGGGATAGGCCATTGCATTAGGCTAAAGTGACTTTGACTTGTCATTGAATGTTATGTTATTGTAGCAATAATGATAAAACTGCAAACTGATTTTCACTTGTCAACTATCATAGAAAAAGGGGCAGATGTCCGGGGGGAGCAAATATGCTAGGAGTCAGATTTATATCGCTATCAGTGGTGGTATCATAAATTTACTGGAAAGTTTGAGTCTTCAACATCCTAATCTCCAACATGTATTCTCCATGGGGACATTTTTAATTACTACAAAGGGCAAACCCTACAGCCACATGTAACAGCATTGTACAGATGACCAGTGACATGTTTATTATGGGAAACTTGTGGGCTGAACATTAGGCTTGGATAAACAAGGGGCTGCATTCAAGTGAGTGGGGTAGGCTTCCTAAAAGCAAGGTCATGTCTAACCAATTTCTTATGTTTTCTAGAAGAAATTACGAAGTGGGTAGATGACGGGTCACCAGTTGTCTACTTAGATTTTCAGAAAGCTTTCGATAAAGTGCCACATCAAAGATTGTTACTTAAACTAAAAGCCCATGGTATAGGCAATTATGTAATCAACTGGATAGAAAAGTGGCTTACACACAGAAGACAGAGAGTAATAGTAGATGGTGAGATTTCAAACTGGAAATCTGTTTTGAGAGGGGTACCACAGGGATCAGTATTAGGCCCTATACTGTTTTTAATATATATATAAATGATTTGGAGGATGACATATCTAGCAAAGTACTCAAATTTGCAGATGACACAAAAGTATTCAGAAAGGTTACTAATGATACAGATAAACAAAGTTTACAGGATGATCTAGAAAAAATTGTTAAATGGTCAGAAAAATGGCAAATGTTATTCAATTTTGGGAAGTGTAAATGTATACACATAGGACATGGAAATATGGACGAGGAATATAAAATGAGGGATGCGGTACTAGGTAGAACCACACAAGAAAAGGATTTAGGAGTAACATTTAATGCTGACATGAAAGTTTCAGAGCAATGTGGGATTGCTGCTTCGAAAGGAATTCAATTTCTAGGGCTAATTAGGAGAACTATCACGTATAAGGAAAAACATCTAATTGTACTCCTGTACAAAGCAATAGTTAGACCACATTTGGAATATTGTATTCAAGCATGAAGGCCATATCGTAAAAAAAGGCAGATAAGCTAAAGAATACAACGAAGAGCAACTAAAATGATTCCAGAATTAACAGACTTTAGTTATGAAAGTCTCTTATTACAATGTGGTTTGACAACACTAGAGACCAGGAGACTAAGAGGAGACCAAATAGAAGTGTTTAAGATAGTGAACGATTATGAGGATGATTCCAGAATGAGTTCATTGGTGTACATTTACTGTTGGTAGGAACAAGTAGTGTATTGGTATGCATGATTGGTGTACGTTTACTCTCAGTCAGAACAAGTAATATTGTTACACATGATTGGTGTACATTTACTGTCCAATCAAAACAAGTAGTCTATTGCCATTGGTACAGATGATGATGGTGAAACAGTTAAATGCCTTGGCTTTATAAAGATTAATTATTTCCTAAGCTAAACTACCAGTATATTTGATATGTTGTGGAATAATAATGATGTGTGTAACTGTGATATCCATGTTCCAGGTTGTATTTCCCTGTGGTAGAAGTCACTGTTTTTAGTCAAACAGTTAAATGCCTTGGCTTTATAAAGATTAATTATTTCCTAAGCTAAACTACCAGTATATTTGATATGTTGTGGCATAATAATGATGTGTGTAACTGTGATATCCATGTTCCAGGTTGTATTTCCCTGTGGTAGAAGTCACTGTTTTTAGTCAAACAGTTAAATGCCTTGGCTTTATAAAGTTTAATTATTTCCTAAGCTAAACTACCAGTATATTTGATATGTTGTGGCATAATAATGATGTGTGTAACTGTGATATCCATGTTCCAGGTTGTATTTCCCTGTGGTAGAAGTCACTGTTTTTAGTCAATGGTTTCAGTCGTTCTAGTTAGCCTTATTTCTTTGGTAATTGTTTTTCTATGTAAATAAACTGTTGGTATATTTTATGTTGGTCTCAATATAAATGAAATTGTGTGTAGTGACATGCAAGATGCTGCAGGTAACATTTTTGTTGACAGAAGTTGGATATGGATAAGGAGGCATTCACATCATTCAGTTATTAATATTTTAGTGGGAATTTTTGTAGTTTTCCAGGTTTTTTTTCGACCTGCTGCATACTGTGGGTGCCTCACAATTTGTCTATATCAGACTATCAGTACACTCACCTGTGTCAGGTCAATCTCCATAGCTAAACTTTCCATCAATTCAATTCGGTTCTGAATAGACATCACAGATCCTTCCCACATTGCAGGATGGGATTACTTGTCTTGCCTTTCCTGAGCCTGAAATATAATTTGTCAGGGTTAGTTGATAGCACTAATTCCATAATTACCTTAATAGTTGCAAAACTGTGAACATTAAATACTGTCAGTAGTTAATTATTGTTATTTAAATGATTACATTGCACCAAACAACAAGGTGTTGTGGTGTGCTACAGAGAGGGGTGATTACAAGTACGAATATTAATGTAATCATGATTACAGTAATTATTGCAATCACAATTACTAATGTAGTCATGATTACAATCATTATTACAATCAGAACTATGGTAACATCTAAGAATATATATATATTCACATAATGAATTAAATAAACCCTCATGTTATTATTGTCATCAATGTTATTTAACACAAAATCAAACACAATATTAAAATACAGTCACGGTACACTTCATTAGATTAGACACAAAATAAAGAGAAGAGCCTGCTTGCATTGCCATTGTAGTTCAGACCTCGCCCTCGGGCTAGGTAAAAGAAATATGCAGAAAAAATATGATTATTAAAATGGCAACGATTCGATAACAATTGAATTACTGACCTGCTAGCTATAGGGCGAATCAATGAGTCGGCATGCAAATCATGCAATGACAGCAGGCCAACATCTAGCACCGCTTTGTTTGTGCATATCAGTACAAAATCATCGACATCGTCTTCGCCTTCGTACGGTGATGGAAGCACCAACGCGGTCGGGCACACGGTGCTGCATAGCCATAACCTAGCCCTAGGCATGGTAGCTTCCTCGGCGCAGCATGATGACTCAACGTAAACGTGCGCAGACATCAGGACGTAATTTCCACAGGTTCACCACATCACATTACCTAGTCAGGAATCGTTGACAGTCAAAGCGCTGTTGTAATTTTTCCTGAATCCAACGTCAACAAAGGCGAAGCCGACCTGGAGTCTGGAGCGTGACTCGCACACTCGGTGACACTTTACGACTGTCAACCGTTGTTTCCGTGTGGCCTGTCGAACTAGACTCTTCGTCTGTGGTTTCCATTTCTCCAAAGATAGACTAAACTATTACGGAAGTTCAGTAAACCACTAATCGCTAGTAGCAGATCTGGTAAAACTGTCACAAGCGATGCATCCATCTTGTCAACAAGTAAAAAATAGTTCCGGTATTCCGTTATCACATATTCTCGTTGGTTAGCGTCTCGTGTGTTCGAGAAGTGTGGCGTTTTCGACGATTTTTTGCGTGTTTTGTTGTAATTTCTTTAACGTTTTTATTTGGAACGAACAAAAACGCTATTTTGTTGACGTGTGTAAACACTTGTATATATAACAGAGACCCATATCTTTTTTTTCGCTCCAGAATGCCTATTTACGAAATAAATCGCAAACAATCGAAAATTTACATTGATTAGATATACGCGACTCAAACCACTCGTTTCGACAACAAGATGGCGATACGCAGTGATGTATTTTGTCGATTTTTGTCTCGAACAAAATCAGTTTTTCAGTTTATCTCACACATTAGCAGGTATCTGTCACCATTAATGCATAGTTAGATAATATATATTTAAATATACGGCACAACACAAAATTGCTTCAGTTCCCCTTTAAAGCAGAACGAACGTCAAAAGATTGGAAAATAATGGAAGGCCATGAAAGAAGACGAATGTGCGTAGGAGAAAGGAAAATAATGAGAAATGAGGAAAGCGCCCTCCCCAACTTGAGTAATGCTGGGGATGGCGGGAAAATTATGTATTTGATATTAAATATGGGTAATGTTAATAGAGAGTACAACGTGTAATTATTATTTTTATTCTAAATGAATAGTGACGAATATGATATGTCCTCCACCGTAGACAAATATGTGATTTAAACTACTACAGGATATATATTTACATTAGTTGTGATCGATATGTCTCATGCCGATTAATTTCAGGGTCTACACGATCGACCTACACACTAAATAAAGTAATTACGGGGTCTACACGATCAACCTATACACTAGATAAATTAATTGCGGGGTCTACACGATCAACCTACACACTAGATAAATTAATTGCGGGGTCTACACGATCAACCTACGCACTAGATAAATTAATTGCGGGGTCTACACGATCAACCTACACGCTAAATAAAGTCATTGCGGGGTCTACACGATCAACCTACACACTAAATAAATTAATTGCGGGGTCTACACGATCAACCTACACACTAGATAAATTAATTGCGGGGTCTTCACGATCAACCTACACACCAAATAAAGCAGACGCTTGACGCGTCTATCTATTGTTCAATGTGTTAGTGGTAGTGTTCTAAATGTGCACGCATGTGGTAGTGTTCTAAATGTGCACGCACGTGCTTGCCACGTGTTCTGCTTATGTGTTCAATTGCAGGTGTTCAAGTGTTCAAACCGACTTTCATTGACGAAAGCACTTCACACTTACGACGACTCAGATGAAACTACAAAATGTTCTTTATGAGCAAAAAACAGCTCATCTCAGATCATATAAAAGGAATCAAACTGTTTCCCGCGATGGCTTCGACGGGAATGGGTTCTATATGTTCTAGGCCTAAAGTATTGTCACTATATTAGATAGTCGGTTCATTGTGTAATAATTATATAATTAAGTTACGACGTGTCATTAGTGTTCACATAGTTCAGTGGTTATATTCTTAGTACATGTTCTTTCCGCATGGCACAGTGTCGTGTTGGTTTTGAACGCTAGCGTATTGACACCTAGTCTGCGTATTGACACCTTGTCTGCATATTGACACTTTGTCTGCGTATTGACACCTTGTCTGCGCATTGATACCTTGTCTAACGGCGCATCAAAATGGCGACCCATAAAAACGACAAAACGACGAGAAACGGCTAACAACAACGAAAGTTAGCTTTTCACGAGCACTTTCCCGTTTTTTCATGATCACACATTGACACCTTTATGCACTGGGTCGAACTAGGCTGACTCGAATGCCGGGTTTTGTCACTCGAAGAACCGGTTAGTAATCCCAGCGCACTCTGTTGCAACATACATGTCATGTTGCACGGATAATTTTTAAAAAATATTGACCCAACGTTGAACCCACTAAGTTCGTACTATACTGTAAACACATAGAGTATATTATATGTTACACTATTTATAAATGCATTTCTGTCACAATCCGGAAATATACTCTGTGTGTTAAGTTAGCATATTTACGTGCTACAAAAAGAGTACAAGCATTTTGCTTTTACATTCAGAAGAATACGTGCAACAATAAACATCAACAATAGCGTATTTTGGGGGATGGCCCCCTGGTTTAAATTTAAGATTTTTTATATAACCTGTTGTCCCACTACATGGCAGCAAATGGGTGACTATATATATGCCCCCCCCCCCCGACACACCCCACCCTGGGCACCCTCTTGCGAGATCGTAGATACACCAGTGAGTATCTGTATGACGTTTTTTTATCGCGAATAAAGTCATGTTCAGAAGTCATGTTCAGAAGTCTTGCTTACGCAAAGTTAGCAATGCGATTTCTTCATTTTCCTGGTAATTGTTTGGTGAGTAATCGTCTGACACCGTTTGGGCAAACTTTTCAAGCGACTCATATGTTGTCCCGCCCCCCACGGTTCGTAAGTAGAACGACATATGACTACGACTGACTGCTGACTGAGAACCCCCTGCCATCAAGCTTAGATCCGCCCCGCTTGTCTCTTTTTTGCATGAAGTGTTATCATTGAACATCGCGTCCAAACACGGCGCGTGCCAATTCACACTGTGTTGTAATTAGCCTATTTGGGCACCGACACGGCACGATCTGTTTACCGACTGCGCTCATATTCTAAACTGCACGGGGTGCCATAGAAAGACCTGTTGTAAACAACACAAGCACAGAACAACACGTTCAGGGCCTATGCAAATTTAGCCGCCGTGGTAGTCTGTTTAGCCGCCGTGGTAGTCTGTTTAGCCGCCGTGGTAGTCTGGCGACAACACAGGAAACAAATCACATTTCATTTTATCACAGGCGGCCATTATAACGTTTCTTTGGATTCCTGGAATATTTGTCCAAAGATTTTATTTTTTATTTTCACTTCACAGCACATCTATCCTCCATTAACACACATCTATCCTCCATTAACAAACATCTATCCTCCATTAACACACATCTATCCTCCATTAACATACATCTATCCTCCATTAACACACATCTATCCTCCATTAACACACGTGCTGTGTGAAACTCGTGAAAATTATATGCCTGTTTTTTTTTAAACTCACAAAAAGCTGATACCCGTCAATTTCGGCCCAGTTCGGTGACTGATTTTGAAATGTTTGTATACGTTCTGCAGAATTGTCAATGTAGTGATAGGCGAGCGGTCAGCGTTTGTCTGTTGCCATCAAATGAAAGATGTCATGAGTAGTACAGAAAACATTAACTTTTCTAACTATCGGATGTGAAAGTGCTCGGAAAAAAATTATTCACCACGCGCAATCTTCAATTTCCTAGGGGTTCGTTATGGGTAATGGCAGACGGATTATAAATGCGGTATGTTGCCTACGCAATAAATCGTGTGCGTGTCTTCGCGCACATTGTCACATCAGCCATGTTTGTGGTCAGTGGTGAACATCCGTTCATTCATTACTGACGGTAGCGTTTAACAGACAAAGTCCACATTGCGACATTTCTTTGACGCAACAGTAATACGTATTGCATACAGTTATTCCAAGTGGGAATACCTGTATACAATGCGCATCATATATTTAGACCGTATACTTAAGTTCTGTGTACAGAACACAATGTCGTTGCGTCGCTCATTTAATAAAATGTCATGTGATATTAACATTAGTATGCTGTTACGATATACCGAAATACAATGCATTGTTTCCGAAAAGACGATGCAAAAAATGTGCGCGTTGATGCAAACGAAATGCCTATATATATATATATATATATATATATATATATATATATATATATATATATATATATATATATATATATATATATATATATATATATATATATATATATATATATATATATATATATATATATATATATATATATATGTGTGTGTGTGTGTGTAGTGAGGTTGCGATTCATTTACTACTGTCTCACGTTCATCTCATAAACCGTTTACCTTTGAGAGGTACTGTTTAGATTCTCGTTGACGTCAGGTCGACTTGTTTTTATTGCAGGAGAATTCCCGCGTTGTTCGCAAACAGGATGTGGTTTCGTGCGTTCCTACGTCACAATTCCGAGCATAGCAGAGGCGGTCAACTTGTTTATCTTTGTAGGACGTTTTGCAGCCTGCGGTTGGCGTTTGTTCCGTGTCTACCGCAGTCGCCGGGGCAGTCTCGTTGATTTCATTGTGTTCTCAGATGCACCAGACACCTTGCTCAATATTGAGTTACTCCGATACTTCCTTGTACGTGGAAACAGCCCGGGAGCAACCGGTGTGGGTAATCGGTGTGCGTGGCGGGTAATCGGTGTGCGTGGCGGGTAATCGGTATGCGTGGCGGGTAATCGGTGTGCGTGGCGGGTAACGGTGGTTCCGAAGACATCTTCTTAACTGCGATTCTCACATTCACGGCGTTCTGATATCATTACCAAAAGTAGAACGCTTTTATGAAAACTTTATGAAAATAAGTATATTTACTTACTTTACTTATTTAAAATAAATGCAATACTCGTACCAGTAACATAAAATACCAGTAACATGAAATATTGGTGATGAGGGTTTAATGCCGGGATTGTTGTGGTTTGTCTGCGATACTTTTGAGCGGACCATTTTGGCGGATGCTGGCCCGCGACACTATTGGCCAATCATAGTGAGTGTTTAATAATGATTGTATTCGGTGCAGTCCGTCACAACAAGAGTGCATGGTCTCGTTGACCTCCAAGTCGAGTCTTGGAGGGATTGAGGAAGAAACCAGATAATTACAGACCAGTGAGTTTAACATCAGTTGTATGTAATTTACTCGAAACATTAATTAGAGACCACATGGTGGAATTCCTTGTAAAACATAAATTAATAAATACATCTGAACATGGGTTCCTAAAAGCAAGGTCATGTCTAACCAATCTCTTGTGTTTTTTTGAAGAAATTACAAAGTGGGTAGATGACGGGTCACCAGTGGATGTTGTCTACTTAGATTTTCAGAAAGCTTTCGATAAAGTGCCATATCAAAGTTTGTTACTTATACTAAAAGCCCATGGTATAGGTAATGATGTAATCAACTGGATAGAAAAGTGGCTTACACACAGAAAACAGAGAGTAATAGTAGATGGTGAGATTTCAAACTGGAGATCTGTTTTGAGTTGGGTACCACAGGGATCAGTATTAGGCCATATACTGTTTTTAATATATATAAATGATTTGGAAGACGACATATCTAGCAAAGTAATAAAATTTGCAGATGACACAAAAGTATTCAGAGAGGTTACTAATAATACATATAAACAAAGTTTACAGGATGATCTAGATAAATTAGTTAAATGGTCAGAAAAATGGCAAATGTTATTAAATTTTGGGAAATGTAAATGCATACACATAGGACATGGAAACATGGACAAAGAATATAAAATTGGGGGTGCTTTATTAGGTAGAACCACACAAGAAAAGGACTTACGAGTAACATTTAGTGCTGACATGACAATTTCAGAGCAATGTGGTATTGCTGCTTCGAAAGGAAATCAAATTCTAGGGCTAATTAGGAGAACTATCATGTATAAGGAGAAACACCGAATTGTACCCCTGTACAAAGCAATAGTTAGACCACATTTGGAATATTGTATTCAAGGATGGAGGCCATATCGTAAAAAGGACATATACAAGCTAGAAAGAATACAACGAAAAGCAACTAAAATGATTCCAGAATTGAGATACCTTAATTACGAAAGTCGCTTATTACAATGTGGTTTGACAACACTAGAGACCATGAGACTAAGAGGAGACCAACTAGAACTTAAAGACGGCAGTGTAACCAGAGGACATAAAGCAGCATTAGTTAAGGAGCAGTGTAGGTTGGACACGAGAAAGTACTCTTTCTCAAAGAGGGTAATAAATTAATGGAACAAACTGCCAAATGATTGTGTTAATGCTAGTAGTGTGAATATGTTTAAAAATAGAATTGACAGATATTTGATAAGGGCGGGCTACACATAGATGAGAAACTTGTTGGACTCTCGATAAGCTAATGGCTTCCTTGTCCACTTGCCATCAGAAACTTGATGTTTGGGATGGCAACCTTGTCATGCAAGTCTCTGGTCATTAAAATGTGCGACTTGAGTCCGACTCGCGTCAGCAACTGTGACTCCAATAAACAATCTGTGTTGTGTAAACACTAATATCCATACCAGATTTTGTTTGCACTTCAGATAAACGTATATTATATTAATATGCATGTATCTCAATTAGTACTGGTTGTTTGTCACTTATTGTACATATTATATCAGGAAGGCAGAGATCGTAAAGGGTATCATTCTCTTGTCTCTCCAGCCTCTTTCCGCCAGTTGTCTCAGAGTGAATATCCCGTCCGCCGTACTTCTCCCTCTTTTGAAACCTTGTTGTTCTTCTCCCATTTCACACTCCACTATCCTCCTTATCCTTCCACCTTCTAACACAACGAGACTCAGCAACGTGATACCTCGGTGTGTTCCACGGTCATGAGCACCTCCCTTTCGTTTGCATACAGGGACTATCAACCCCCGTCCGCCATTCCTCTGGGATTAAAATTAAAACGCATAATATCATGAAACACATCTATTACAATTGAGCCCATCACGAATCAGACTCGTTGATGTTCAGATTTGTAGCGCGTGAATAGTTTAAGTAACATGCGCCGTCAAATAGCTCACACTTTTGTTTACATCATCGAAATAATTCATTTTAATCGTTTTATATGTTATTACTATTTACAGCCAATTATGTCATTTATCGCCGAATATTGGTCAGATCCGTTCAATATCCGATGATTTCAACAAAACTAAATAAAGCATCTTGTACAAACGAGCTCGTATTTCGATACTAGACAGGTTCAATTTTTTGCAAGGTGATCTGTAACGAGACGAACAAAACAATTGAATTGAGAATTATCCTTGGCATTAAAAATGACAACTAAACATTGTCCGTTGCAACAATTCAAACAAAGACAATGCAAAGTTTTCATTTGACAAACTTAAATTGAAAATGAAAGAGCAGAACGGGATGTTTAGTGTAATATGTTTAGTGTAATATGTTTAGTGTAATATCGATGATTATGCGTGCAATGATCGTGACATACAATTGTTTTTATTTTGTTGCTAATTGCTATAAACTCTTCTAACGTATGATTTTTAACATGTCGATAAATATCGTAGAGACTCTATGTATCTATGTATCTACGGAAGTAAATCACTCGGCTATGTACAGTGAGACAAACGTAAACAGTCAAACAAATGCAATATAACAGTAGCTAGAAACATTAAAGATCGTAATTCAGCAGTTACGTACAAGTATGTATTATGGACGATGGTTTTACATATCAAGCAGCTGCACATAGGCTATGCGTAACAATCTAACAAAAGGGAGAGATAATGACGTTTTAGACTGAATCTTTGAATATTTGCCTATTTTTGGGGCCCTAGTCATGGTAGTTTGCTTCCTGCCTTCTCAGCTAATTGTACTATATATATATATATATATATATATATATATATATATATATATATATATATATATATATATATATATATATATATATATATATATATATATATATATATATATATATATATATATATATATATATATTTATAAATATAATTGTATTTTATATATATATATATATATATATATATATATATATATATATATATATATATATATATATATATATATGTGTATGTATATATATATATATATATATATATATATATATATATATATATATAAAGTACAATTAGCTGAGAATTATTATTATTATTATTATTATATATATATATATATATATATATTGTGTTTGTGCAATCATCAGACAAATTATTAAATTATTATTATTATTATTATTATTATTATTATTATTATTATTATATATATATATATATATATATATATATATATATATATATATAATAATAATAATAATAATAATAATAATAATAATAATAATTTAATAATTTGTCTGATGATTGCACAAACACTACATACAAAAGTTGCACAAACGAACTAGTTAGTTCTAGTTATAGTGGATCCTGGGTAGGTTTGATTTTTCGCTAAATGGATTTGAAATTAGACAAACAAAAAGATCGAATTGAGGAGGGGCCTTTAAGAAAACGCCCTTCACTACCCTGCAGTCTACCCCTTTTGGCGCGGTGTCGTCAATTCTATTTTTACTCCCGCGGTCATATGTCACTGAATGTTGGGCGGTGTTAGCGTGGGCGTCAGAGATCACAGTGACCTGATGCTTTCAGGTCACTTTCAGCATTTATATTGTTATTGTTGTGGACATCTGGGTCAACTTAATAATAAACCGCAACATATTATGTTGTGAACTTGTGATGCGCATATATGAGCTCATTGGAGGCCAACACATGTTCTATAAAGTGGCAGCTTTATACCACTCTAAATATTCTCATTTTTATTCCAATTGGCCTAGAGTACCCTGGGCATTTCCGCCGAAAAGTTCGGTCCGGAAAGAAAATGCTAACTCCAAGATGATTGGTCGACAGAATTGTTGTGTTATATGTCGCGGGTCGCGCGATAGAAAGTAAATGTCCCGCATTTTCGGGGATTTTTTCCCTCAAAACATTCTTCGGGGTTGACTCCTGAGAAAATTGTCCTGTTTTGTAGTAATGACTAAACAAGCTGGCTGACGGAGCCATTACTTCGGCCGCGTGTTGCCCGCATACGGTAGACATGACATGTTGCTGTGTTGCTTGGTGGCGGTTAGAACAACCGACTCTCAATCACGAGAACCTCGAATCATTTTGCTGCCGTTTCGAAACTTGGGCAATTTCGTTTATTACACGTTGCCTCAGTTCACTGAGCTCTAAATGAGTACCTGGCTATAGACAGTGGTTGATATGTGAACGAACAGTCTTCGCGCAGTTATTGCAGCGAGGCTGAATTCTTCCCAGTTGTGTAAAGCGTAAAACGCTTTGAGCAATCCCACGTTTTATATCGCGTTATATAAGAACTTATCTTTTATGCTGTTGCCTCTATAGCTTGTGCCGGGACATTCACATTGTTAATAAATTAGTATTAGTAATTGGAAAATATCATACATTTTTTTTAACATAAAGTGTTGTTCGAGCTGAAAATCATACTTTCGATATCAAAGTTGCCCATATCTCACCAGAGTTCAACAGCCGATATTCATAATCTTCAAACTTTGGTGGGTCTGATGCCTGAAAACACTGGAAAGTTGCAACTAGTTAGCTACAACAACGGAATCACGTCACATTGTAGTTGACACGATAACGAATGTACACTGTATCATCAAACAAACAGTCGTGCTGGACTTCCACCACTTCACAGCACACGGAGGACACAGCCAGTTTGAACACATCTTTACAAATGATGCTCATAATATCTTCAAAGTACGTCAAAGTATTGCAATGCAGTTCAATAGTAACACCCCCACTCACACGCATACGCACACGCACACGCATACCCACACGCACACGCACACACACACGCAGACACACACGCAGACATACGTACGTACGTATGTAACTACGTACGCACATACACACACGCGCGGGCGCGGATCACTCGTGCGTGCATGCGTGCAAGGGACCTTGACAACAAAATTATCATATTTCAGATCAATGACACTGCGGTTTATAGATGAGTGTTCATTTTATGATGTATTGTTCGCCTAGTGTTAATGGCGCCTAGTGTTAATGGCGCCTAGTGTTAATGGCTCTTCACCTGTGTCAGTTCGGGTAAACAATAGTACCTCGTTACTCATTAACGCCTCGGTTCGAATACATTCGGCCTAATAACACTCACAATGTCTATGCACATTCGAGACAGTCATTGGCCTGCAATAGTTCACTCACGCGTCATGTATTTTGCTCTCCCTCCCTCTCTCCCTCCCCCTTCCTCCATCCCTCCATCCATCCATCCGTCCCTACCTCCCCCCTTCCTCCCTATCTCCGTTAGTAAGTAAGAACGTTCGATTTAATGTTAAACAACGAGTTTAAATGACGACGCACATCAGGAACGTTCATGTCGATGGAAACGGCTTTTGTACTGTTTTTAACATTTTTACAAAATTTCGGACAAATCTATTTTCATAAGAACTATGACCCCACGTGACCATCATAAATTACGCCGGTGAGAATGGGTTGTCGTTTATAGCCGATTGGACACCTGAAGACCGCCTCGCGAAACCGTATCACTCGCGCTCATTAATACCAGTTTCTTTTCGCTTAGTTTAGTCTAGATTTCGTCTACGTTCCGGGCTCAGTCTATTCAACTAGTGAATAATACGAGTAGACGAGACGTGATGTTCCGTGCTCTCGCGTGACTTAGAACGAGACAAACATATTGTTGGGGACATATCATTATTTGACTTCCGGGTTCATGTCAGATCATTATTTTCTCTTTCTCCATCCCTCCCCCTCCCTCCCTCCTTCCCTCCCTCCCTCCTTATATATATATATATATATATATATATATATATATATATATATATATATATATATATATATATATATATCCATCCCCCAGCCCTCGTTCGCTCCCTCCCTCCCTACCTCCACCCTTCCCTCCCCCTCCCTCCCTCTCTCCCTCCTTCCCTTCCCTCCCTCCCTCCCTGTCTCCGTTCCTCCCCATCTCCCATAGCACCCTCCCTCGCTCCGTCCCTCCATCACCCCTCCCTCTCTGTCTCCGTTCCTCCCTCACTTCCGGTCTCCCTCCCTTCCTCTCTCCCTTTCTCCCTCCCTCCCTCCCTCCCTCCCTCCCTCCCTCCCTCCCTCCCTCCCTCCCTCCCTCCCTCCCTCCCTCCCTCCCTCCCTCCCTCCCTCCCTCCCTCCCTCCCTCCTTCCTTCCCTCCCTTCCTGTCTCCGTTCCTCCCCATCTCCCATCGCACCCTCCTTCGCTCCGTCCCTCCATCATCCCTCCCTCTTTGTCTCCGTTCCTCCCTCCCTTCCGTTCTCCCTCCCTCCCTCCCTCCCTCCCTGTCTCCGTTCCTCCCTCTCACTTTCCCTCGCTCCCTCCCTCCCTCCCTCCCTTTCTCCCACCTTCCCTCCCTGTCTCCGTTCCTCCCTCCCTCCCTCCCCCTCTCTCTCTCTCTTTCTCTCCCAACGGCAATATTAATATTTGGTTGATAAAGATGTTCTTTTCAGCATTTTCCAACATACTTTCGGCGATAAGATGTTCATTGTCCGACTCACTATTTTATAAGATTTATTGTGTTGACATATTATGTGAATGATTTTTCCGTTTCGCATGTCTTCCGCGTTTTAGGTTCTTTTGACGTGCCCATTTTTCGCAACATTCGCCGAGAGAGGTTTCGTATATGAAATAAACTACGTATCCATCGATTGATACCCAATACTTTCATAATTTCCCACCCATGTTGTAAGGTTTTCATTGTTCGGCTGATGCACAGTAAGTATGAAATAAACAACTTGCACCAGACTGAGTTGACGCGACGTCCACGGGGCTGGATCTGGCAGTTTGCCATTGCACTTCGAACGACGTTGCTCGGGGGGCACTGCTTCGCCATGCTTGTGATTCCATTCTACGCAGGCATGTCAGGCATGTCGGGCATGTCGGGCATTATGTATGGCAGCAATGACTCAATGTCGTGCCGCTCGCTTCGTGACCAAAAGTTCGAGGGTTTGACCCCGGCTTGTGCCCCCCCCACATACGCGCAGTCATTTTAATAAAACATTAATACGATTAATACGTATTTTAACTATATTTTATGCCGGGTTTGATAGATCCAGTTTTGATGTTTCTCTGAAAATAGTTTTACTGTTACACCCGCCGGAATTCATAAATACCCAAATGCCTTATGGAATACCCAAATGCTTTATATGTCACGAATAAATAATCACGTCTAATGTAGCTACAACTTGCTATGAGCTTTACATAAAGTTGTCTATGTGTCGTACGTACGTGTGAACAGTAAACGCGGAGTAAAATGTTACATTTTTATAAGTAAGAACGTTCGATTTAATGTTAAAAAACTCCAACGAGTTTAGATGACGATGCATCATGAACGTTCATGTCGATGAAAAGTTGTAGTACTGATGCGGACAAATCTATTTTCATAAGAGCTATGACCCCACGTGACCATCATAAATTACGCCAAAGAGAAAGAGTTGTGGTTTGTAGCCAATTAACCTCTGATTGAGTACCTGAAGACTTTTTCCGTTAATAAGTAAGAACGTTCGATTTAATGTTAAATAACTCCAACTAGCTTAGATTACGTTGCATCATGACGTTACATCATGAACGTTACATCATGATCGTTCATGTCGATGAAAACGGTTTTTGTACTTTGACAATTTTACTAAATTTACAAATCTATTTTCATAAAAACTTCATAAGAGCTATGACCACACGTGCCCATCGTCAATTACGTCAATGAGAATGAGTTGTGGTTAATAGCCGATTAACCTCTAATTGGGTACCTGAAGACCGCCCCGCGAAATCTTATCACTCGCGCTCAGTAATACCAGTTTCTATTCGTTTAGTATAGTGTTGATTCTGTCCACGTTCCGGGCTCAGTCTAATCGACTGGTGAATAATCCGAGTAGACGCGCCGCGATGTTCTCTGCTCTCGCGTGACTTAGAACGAGATAAACATATTGTTGGGGACAATTTGACTTCAGGGTTCATGCCATACGAATGAAGTGCCAGTGACATTGAGACATTCCCCTTTATAATTTTACTTAGCTCCTTAGAAAAGTATCGAGTTGTGTCTTAATGTGTTCTTTTATATCTTACTATCAACCAAACGCGACAACGTAATGTCCCGCCCGACCTATCAAAGCGAAACAAAAGTCAGGCTTTTTGGCATATGCACCTATAAGAGTTACTAAAACATAACCAAGAATATCACGCCAGTGGTTTACTAGGAACACCTTGTTGAGGTAGTAGGTAAAGTCATCCCCCAGGCATTACGCCTTATATGGCCAGTGCTTAAACCTGGTTTCTGTAGAGTGCAGTGTTTGTACTCATTTACAGCTGAGTAGACTGAGGCAAAGTAGGGTAAACGAAATTGCCTAAGCTTCGAAAACGAACCGTGACCAGTGTGGGTCTTGAACTCACAACCCTTGAATTTAGAGTCCAACACCGTAACCACTAGACCACGGCTGCCCCCACCTTGTTGAACACACATCTTAATGTCATGGGCCGCGCCAGACTGTTAGATAATCCTACGTCACGAGTGCGGGATTCTGGCAATGTTCGCTCGCCAAATGAAAATATATTCGTTTACATCTATTGCTATTCTTGCCAATAGGATATGGATATGTTATGTGTGTCCAAACTCAAATTATTTAACATATATTAAATAAGTTTGTTTACTGAAGTAGAATTCTTTCCGGAAAACAACACGCTTGTTTGAGACTCTGCATTGATTCTGTGTATGCCGGCCTCCCTGAATACGTCACTTTAGTCCAGGTTGCCCCGATATATAGAACTGCGCATGCACTTATCGGTGGCGCTGGTTAATGTGTCAACCCTCGTTACTCGGAGAAATGACTGGAATTTCCAACTCTTAGAACAGATTCTGAGTAAACCACTGGTGTGATATTCTTCATTTTAGTTGCACGTGGTTAGTTTTTATTATTTCTTTTAGGAACACAACCCCACAACCGTAACTTTTGTTTCGCTTTAATATGTATCAAGTCGATATCGCTGACATCAAATCAACACAGATGTAATTTAGATACGAGACACGCTCTACCCATTCCTAAAGTTTACTATCATGCAGAGACCTGTATCGAAGACACGCTCCACCCATTCCTAAAGTTTACTATCATGTAGAGACCTGTAACGTAGACACGCTCCACCCATTCCTAAAGTTTACTATCATGCAGAGACCTGTAACGTAGACACGCTCTACCCATTCCTAAAGTTTCCTGTCATGCAAAGACCTGTAACGTAGACACGCTCCACCCATTCCTAAAGTTTACTATCATGCAGAGACATGTAACGTAGACAAGCTCCACCCATTCCTAAAGTTTACTATCATGCAGAGACATGTAACGTAGACACGCTCCACCCATTCCTAAAGTTTACTATCACGCAGTCCGGGACTACAGACTTGTAAATACCCTACTATGACGTAAATGTGAATTGGCCATCTCTTGAAATGCGTCTTATAACCTTTTCGTTTCATGCCTTCTGTAGCAATTCAATAACAGGATCTTGAAGTCCATAAATGTCGGAAACAGCCTTTCTAATAAAGAACTAACCCTATCCCCGGCTGCAGAGGTCAACACGACCAAGGTAAGCTGTCCCAAGTATGCCTGCTGCGATCAAGCCGCTGGCACAATGATAGGTCCTGCGTCGTCTAAATATAGCCTAATTGCCCGTTCTGTTTACTTCGCTGATGTCCGAGATGTCATCGATCTCGGCAGGGCGTTGACCATTTGACACGTCGCAAAATATGACATAGGCCTACAATGGCGTGTCGCCATATTGTTTCTAGCTGCACGGAACAACTGATTAAAACTGATTAAAATTAAAACTTTACAATAATATTATAATAACAGGCTTTTGGATTTTGAAATGTGTTTTGAAAGGGTTATAATGAACAGGTCTGCCAGGGAAGAAGTGTAAAGCGCCTTGAACAGTCCCAAGGACTGGATACCGCGCAATAAACAACGTCCGGTAGAAACAAGAGAACGAACGATCTGGCAGGTCCGTGGTAAAAATAAAACAACGATCTGGCAGGTCCGTGGTAAAAATAAAACAACGATCTGGCAGGTCGGTGGTAAAAATAAAACAACGATCTGGCAGGTCCGTGGTAAAAATAAAACAACGATCTGGCAGGTCCGTGGTAAAAATAAAACAACGATCTGGCAGGTCCGTGGTAAAAATAAAACAACGATCTGGCAGGTCCGTGGTAAAAATAAAACAACGATCTGGCAGGTCCGTGGTAAAAATAAAACAACGATCTGGCAGGTCCGTGGTAAAAATAAAACAACGATCTGGCAGGTCCGTGGTAAAAATAAAACAACGATCTGGCAGGTCGGTGGTAAAAATAAAACAACGATCTGGCAGGTCCGTGGTAAAAATAAAACAACGATCTGGCAGGTCCGTGGTAAAAATAAAACAACGATCTGGCAGGTCCGTGGTAAAAATAAAACAACGATCTGGCATGTCCGTGGTAAAAATAAAACAACGATTTGGCAGGTCCGTGGTAAAAATAAAACAACGATCTGGCAGGTCCGTGGTAAGGGACCATCCATGAAGTACGTCACGCTCAGTGGATGGGGGTGTCCGGATAAGCGTCACGGAGGGTGTCTTGGGGATCGTTCTGTTCGTTATTAAAACAGTGTTTTGCTCGGGTAGCTGAATATATCAGACCGATTGCATTGATTGCTATTGCCAGATTTGGCGTATATTTCCACTGAATTCGAACGAAAAGGAACTCTATCACGTACCAGTGACGTCTGTAATGACGCGCGAAAAGTCTGCAAACTTGGTGAAAAATAGATGTATGCAAAATATGTGGGGGTCTTTCTCAAAACGAACGTAGTTTTATGGGAGAATACATGTCAACGATGCGGAGCAGAACCGACAGAACCAAATAGAACCAACAGAACCAACAGAACCGACAGAACCGACAGAACCAACAGAACCGGCAGAACCGACAGAACCAACAGAACCAACAGAACCGGCAGAACCGATAGAACCAACAGAACTAACAGAACCAATAGAACCAACAGAACCGACAGAACCAACAGAACCAACAGAACCAACAGAACCGGCAGAACCGACAGAACCAACAGAACCAACATAACCAACAGAACCGACAGAACCGACAGAACCAACAGAACCAACAGAACCGACAGAACCAACAGAACCGACAGAACCGACAGAACCAGCAGAACCGACAGAACCGACAGAACCGACAGAACCAACAGAACCGACAGAACCGACATAACTGACAGAACCGACAGAACCAACAGGACCAACAGGACCAACAGAACCAACAGAACCAACAGAACCAACAGAACCGACATAACCAACAGAACCAACAGAACCGACAGAACCAATAGAACCAACAGAACCGACAAAACCAACATAACCGACAGAACCAACAGAACCGACAGAACTGACAGAACCAACACAACCAACAGAACCGACAGAACCGACAGAACCAACACAACCGGCAGAACCGACAGAACCAACAGAACCGGCAGAACCGACAGAACCAACAGAACCGACAGAACCAACAGAACCGGCAGAACCGACAGAACCAACGAATTATCAAGTCCGTAATTGAACTAACAAAAGAACGATTTATAAGTTCGCGCCGGAAACAATTTAGCAAGGCGGTGGCAAATCCAATAATGAGCATATATTTGTAAAACGTATTACATTAGTAGTCCATGTCCGTGTAAGATCCGCGGCAGAACCAGTGAAATAGAAGATTCCATATTAAACAATCACCTATCAGTTCTGTGATATTCACTGTACGTGACATGCTTTGAAAACAATTTACCGTCAACTGTGCACACAGTGAGTTTGTTCGAAATGATTGACAAGATCAACATTAAATTGATTTTGTTCAGAGGCGTGCTGGATCCCATCATAGATTATTGAAGAAAGCTAATAAACGGCCGGCTGTTCATATGTGTATATCTTGGAAAACTGTACATTTTATGGTAGCAATTACCATTACTAAGTGGGCGAAACGTTACATTACTTACCGTTCATGTCGCTTATTATTAGTAACGAATCTCTCTCTCTCTCTCTCTCTCTCTCTCTGTCTCTCTCTCTCTCTCTCTCTCTCTCTCTCTCTCTCTCTCTCTCTCTCTCTCTCTCTCTCTCTCTCTCTCTCTCTCTCTCTCTCTCTCTCTCTCTCTCTCTCTCTCTCTCTCTCTCTCTCTCTCTCTCTCTCTCTCTCTCTCTCTCTCTCTCTCTCTCTCTCTCTCTCTCTCTCTCTCTCTCTCTCTCTCTCTCTCTCTCTCTCTCTCTGTCTCTCTTCTCTCTTCTCTCTCTCTCTCTCTCTCTCTCTCTCTCTCTCTCTCTCTCTCTCTCTCTCTCTCTCTCTCTCTCTCTCTCTCTCTCTCTCTCTTCTCTCTCTCTCTCTTCTCTCTCTCTCTCTATATATATATATATATATATATATATATATATATATATATATATATATATATATATATATATATATATATATATATATATATATATATATATATATATATATATATAAATGTATATGTATATGTATATGTATACGTATACGTATACGTATACGTACACGTACACGTACACGTACACGTCTACGTGTGTGTGTGTGCTTGCATGCGTGCGTGCGTGCGTGCGTGCGTGCGTGTGTGTGTAAATTATAGAAACACAGCTAATAAACGGCCGGCTGTTCATATGTGTATATCTTGGAAAACTGTACATTTTATGGTAGCAATTACCATTACTAAGTGGGCGAAACGTTACATTACTTACCGTTCATGTCGCTTATTATTAGTAACGAATCATGATATATGATACTCTCTCTCTCTCTCTCTCTCTCTCTCTCTCTCTCTCTCTCTCTCTCTCTCTCTCTCTCTCTCTCTCTCTCTCTCTCTCTCTCTCTCTCTCTCTCTCTCTCTCTCTCTCTCTCTCTCTCTCTCTCTCTCTCTCTCTCTCTCTCTCTCTCTCTCTCTCTCTCTCTCTCTCTCTCTCTCTCTCTCTCTCTCTCTCTCTCTCTCTCTCTCTCTCTCTCTCTTATATATATATATATATATATATATATATATATATAAATATATATGTATATGTATACGTATACGTATACATATACGTATACGTATACGTATACGTACACGTACACGTACACGTACACGTACACGTGTGTGTGTGTGTGCGTGCGTGCGTGCGTGCGTGCGTGCGTGCGTGCGTGCGTGCGTGCGTGCGTGTGTGTGTAAATTATAGAAACATATCACTAAATATATCTTCAGCGTGCGGTATTATATAGCCGTCACGTGACATCACTAAATATGGCGGTGGAGTTATTCATGCTATTGAAGATTTGAGTAGATTTACTCAATTGATCAAGTTGTCCAGGGACCGGACCAAGCTGTGGACCAAGCTGTAGACCAAACTGTGGAACAAGCTGTGGACCAAGCTGTAGACCAAGCTGTGGACTAAGCTGTAGACCAAGCTGTGGACCAAGCTGTAGACCAAGCTGTGGACCAAACTGTAGACCAAGCTGTGGACCAAGCTGTAGACTAAGGTGTAGACCAAGCTGTGGATGAAGCTGTGGACCAAGCTGTAGACCAAACTGTGGACCAGGCTGTGGACCAATCTGTGGACCAAGCTGTGGACCAAGCTGTGGACCAAGATGGAGCAAGGTTTGTTGGCTATGTGCTTACTGGCATTGTGTCAACGTAGATGTTACTAAAACCATCTAAGCATATGACTCCAACACACCCCCTTAAAACATGGGTTCAAATACAACATTCAAAACGATGTCCGGCATTACAACCCTCAACTCCACCAAATCCCTCTAGATCATTTATTCCACCAAATCCCTGTAGATCATTTATTCCACCATAACCCTCTAGATCATTTATTCCACCAAATCCGTCTAGATCATTTATACCACCATAACCCTCTAGATCGTTGGCTCCACCATAATCCTCTATATCGTTGGCTCCACCATAACCCTCTAGATCGTTGGCTCCACCATAACCCTCTAGATCATTACTTTCATTGTAACAGGGGTGTACCTTGTATTTCAAACCAAATGAACGCCCTGCCGCTACCCCCCGACATACGTGTGACTGCTGACGAGGATAGCAGTTTGCACGCAGCCAATGATTAATTAAATCGCTGTTTTCGAATTTATGCAAGCTATGGACATGTTTAACACAACATTCTCGATCAATCATCGAAGTGACATTGAAACACCATCATGCGTATATCGCAAGCGACAGCGGCAGTGAGCGTGTGACAAAGTTCACGCCTGTGATCAACGACAACAACAACACCAACAAACGTACAACATTATTACTTCAACAACAGTGTGCATTGTTTGAGGAATTAACATTTTCCCACAGTTGAGTTTTGGTAATTAACAAAACAAAGATCTGATCTCCGCTGTATTAATATTGAAGTGAACAGTGAGAGATTATTTCAATTTGAATTTAGTAAATGATTTGGCGTTCGACAAATCACATCAGGCTTAACTTGTGTGTACCGTCCACCATCACAATCACCGCCACTACCACCATCACACCACCAACACCAACACCACAGTCACAGCCACCCAATCACCACCACAACCACACCACCAATACCACCACCATCATAACCACCACCACCACCATCACAACCACCACCACCACCATCACAACCATCACCACCACCATCACAACTACCACCATCACAACCACCACCACCACCATCACAACAACCACCACCACCATCACAACCACCACCACCATCACCACCACCATCACCATCATCATCACAACCACCATCACCACCATCACAACCACCACCACCACCACCACCATCATCACAACCACCACCATCACCACCATCACCACAACCACCACCATCACTACCATCACCACCACCATCACAACCATCACCACCACCATCACAACCACCACCATCACCATCATCACAACTACCACCACCACCACCATCACCACCACCATCATCACAACCACCACCAACATCACCACTACCACCATCATCACAACTACCACCACCACCACCATCATCACAACCACCACCACCATCACCACCATCATCACAACCACCACCATCACTACCATCACCACCACCATCACAACCATCACCACCA
>BSQZ01000010.1:752500-760000 GCA_033239005.1 Lamellibrachia satsuma | reverse complement strand
CATCTCATAAAATGAATGGGTCTTCTAAAAAAGTTAAGGGATCGTCACGAAATATGTAAAAAGTAATTAACAAGTTAACAAGCTGATCGTCTCAACAAATTAAGGGATCATCTAAAAAATTAAGTGGGTGCCCTCGTTTAGATGAACACACTGCTTGGCTGCAGTGACTTCGTAAAAACGAGCTGCACTTCATTTAAATGTATCCACTGTGTCGGGTTTCTTTTTGGGTCTAGCGATTCCATGTTACTGGTCTACTGGTTTTGGTCACGGTATAGGCTGTCTCCTTTACCTTTGGTACTGCTGGGTTGAACGCGAAGGTCAGTGGTTCAGTTGCTTTGCTTTGGTCGTCAGAACGTAATCAGACAAGGATTTGGTTTCAGTTTATGGTTAGACTTGTGAGCAATTGCAAGGAAGGTGGCATTTGATGCCTTGAAATAGTGTTGCCACACATTTGACCCAAATTTCTGAATGACTGGAATCTGATATAGAAGGAAGAAATGACGACCTGGCTACACCAGAGGTAACGTTTGGCGGCCAGAATGCGGTGACCGAAACACGCTGGCCAGAATGCGGTGACCGAAACACGCTGGCCAGAATGCGGTGACCGAAACACGCTGCGGTCAGTTTGAAAGGAAAGATAGCATCACAACAACGACATAGTTAGGTTCTCGCAAAGCGGGAGACAAAAGGGTACGCTATGGCACTCATTAGTTTACCAAGCCACCGCGTAGCGGCGCAGCGGGAAATAAAAAATCAGCCTAAGGGAGTCGGGGGTCCAATGCCCCCAACCCCGTAAATACGCTACGTTACAGAGTGTGGATTAACACAACAGCACTATTGTTTTAGCTGTGGTCGTCCAGCGCGGCGCCACAGACGTGATGTCATTGTTCCGTGAGGGCTCTCGAGCGTGTCTCGTCAAAGGGTGTCGCGTGACATCGTGACATGAAGCACTTGCGAAATTGTGAAACAACTCAATCGTCTCAGTTATGATTGAAATCACAACTTCGGTTCATGCAATATCGGTGCCGTATCTGACCCTGCCAGTAACGTATCTGACCAGCCGTAACGTATCTGACCCTGCCAGTAACGTATCTGACCAGTCGGTAACGTATCTGAGCTTGCTATCGGCAACCACGAGTAACATTGGTACGAGTTACCGTGAGACGCTATGTATTGAGAAACACGCGACCTATGCCACATAGTTAACCTCTCACTTCCATGGGCACCGTCAAAAGAGGCGCCAACACAGAGGCCCGACTAGGGGGCACTTACGTGGAAGACACCGACTAGGGGGTACTTACGTGGAAGACACCGACTAGGGGGCACTTACGTGGAAGACACCGACTAGGGGGTACTTACGTGGAAGACACCGACTAGGGGGTACTTACGTGGAAGACACCGACTAGGGGGTACTTACGTGGAAAGACACCGACTAGGGGGCACTTACGTGGAAGACACCGACTAGGGGGTACTTACGTGGAAGACACCGACTAGGGGGCACTTACGTGGAGACACCGACTAGGGTGTACTTACGTGGAAGACACCGACTAGGGGGCACTTACATGGAAGACACCGACTAGGGGGTACTTACGTGGAAGACACCGACTAGGGGGTACTTACGTGGAAGACACCGACTAGGGGGCACTTACGTGGAAGACACCGACTAGGGGGCACTTACGTGGAAGACACCGACTAGGGGGCATTTACGTGGAAGACACCGACTAGGGGGTACTTACGTGGAAGACACCGACTAGGGGGCACTTACGTGGAAGACACCGACTAGGGGGCACTTACGTGGAAGACACCGACTAGGGGGTACTTACGTGGAATACACCGACAGGACGCACCAACAGGACGCTTTTTGGGCCTCTTACTGGCTTTGCGAAGACGTCCGGTTGTGGGGTGACTGTGTGTAGCTAATCAGTAAACGAAATAATGTTTTACACGTCACACGTGATGTTTATTTGTGTGAGAGGATTTGTGTTTGTTATTTCATCCAAAAATAGGTCAGTCTGGACAACGTTTTCAGTTCCCACTACACACGCACGGGTTCAGCATACACCTCAATTTCGATTCGATTCGGAAACATACGTGGTGGCCAGAACATCGCATTCTCGATCGAGGGAACCGGGGCTTGAATGATCTTGCTGACGAAGCTAGGGCAATTACTTCTCTCCACATTGTCTCCGTTCATTCAGCTGTATAAATGAGTACCTGGTTACATACATCGATGGATGTATGTGAACAAATAGTTTTCGCGCAGTGGTTGCAGCATGGCTGAATGCTTCTAAGACAAGATGAGTTTGTGTTGGAATGACACGTCTGCCGGGGGCGATTATATTTTATTAATGAACTTACATTTTATTAACGTCTTGTAGAATTACAGTGTCGGCTGTTACTCTACAGAGTCTAGACTACAACAGAATAATCATATTTGGAATATATCTGCCAACGGTCACGTATTAGCCTCACATTCCAAATATGATTCGATCTCGACCATCTACAAAATCTATTGGTAGTTCCAGCACGGCCTGGCACTGTTAAGTGTCGACAATGATTTGCGATCAAACGCCTGCTTTTTCAGGCTTTCTTGGTTTGGTTGTTAGAAAAATTCCAGCCTCGTGCGTTGAACGCTACCTGTGGACTGGGAGCTAAATGGGGCAAAGTATACTGATTGAAATCGGCGCCGTTGGACATCTTTGCCGTCGCTGCTCAAACGTACGGATTGCAGAACAGCACTTTTTCTAACATTGCGCAATATCGACTAGGGCATTGTGGAAGGCGCGGCGGGTTTTACCGGCTGTCAGTCACGACATCACCCCATGCTGGGCCCACCCTATAGTATTCGTTGCGTTCTGTTTGCGCGTGCGTCACGCGTGACGGAAAACTCCTGACGAATCATCCAATGGAATCATATCGTAATCGCTAAAAATAAACCGGCGCGAGACACGAATGCAAAACAAGTGCTGTAATTGCTGCGTAGACATCGATAAATTACCAGAGCTAGTCTTCAGTTCCAAGTGCAAGTCAACACCAAGTCCAAGTTAAGTCTCAACGTCCCTGACGTGTCAAAGTGTCAGTGTCACTCGTTGTCATGCTACTGTCATACTACTGTCATACTACTGTCGGCAAACCGGCATCGTTCGAAATATGGGTTAGAAGTAACGACAGAATTTCGTTAAGTTTCGTTAAGTTTCGCACGCACGCACGCTCGCGCGCGCCCGCACGCACGCACGCACACACACACACACACGCACACACACACACATCAAATAGTTTAAGTCATTGTTCAAGTCCCAAGTATCGGATTGACTTATCAAGTCTTTGGCTGACAAGTCAGAGGTAAGTCACAAGTCCCAAATGCTGGATTCTCTTGTCAAATTTCAAATTTTGTAAAGTGCGACTCTAGTCGTACTTGAGGACTCTTGTTCTCCGGCTCTGTAAATTACCCAATTTAGTAGATATCTTGGTTTCCACCAACACAACACAACAACCTACGGGCGTTCACGAAACTACTGATAAACTTAAAGGGTTATCTATAAAGTACGTCACGCTGTTTTGTTATACTTTTGAGACCCCCCCGTCATGCTTCGTAATGCTAGCCTGTTCACCCCCTAAAACTACGTTCGCTTTGAGACCCCCCCACATACCATGCATACATCTACTTTATATTTGTCGTATATCTGCATTGATTCTCTACTTCACATGTATCATTTAGGTCTGTGTAATTAATAATCAATGAAATATCCATGTTTATGACCGTTTTGTATGTGTAATGACGCATGAAGTCAAGCAATTTAGATTTATTCTCTGTACTGATACACTCTGTACTGATACACTCATGAATCGGAGTCACGACACGCCAAAATGCACACGTACACTTCTGCTTGCGTGCCTGTGCCGACACACAAGACACGTACACTTCTGATTGCGTGCCTGTGCCCACACACAAGACACGTACACTTCTGCTTGCGTGCCTGTGCCCACACACAAGACACGTACACTTCTGCTTGCGTGCCTGTGCCCACACACAAGACACGTACACTTCTGCTTGCGTGCCTGTGCCCACACACAAGACACGCTCTCAAGGATTCACAGTGCAATGAGATTACTGGTATCCCAGACACCATTGCTGCTTTGGGCAGTGCAATGGATGTCTACGTCTCCCCACCGAGTCACTCCAATCCAAGATCATCTATGTACGCGAATTAATTCTTGGTGACGTTTTTTCAGGAGTTGGGGCTGATATCTTGTAGAGCTTTTAGTCGGCAGACCAAGTCTGCAGACTTGTCGCGTTCCACTCCAAACGTCTGACGCACAATAAACTGCGCATTCCTTTTCCGTTAGAATTCAATTGAAATTTACCCCAAAACATAAACTGGCAGAACAATCAATGCCATCGGTATGATAAGAAGGAACGTATAGATCGCCAAGACAACCCACCCCCGGGTAACGTATAGATCACCAAGACACCCCACCCCCGGGTAACGTATTGATCGCCAAGACACCCCAGCCCCGGGTAACGTATAGATCGCCAAGACACCTCACCCCCGGGTAACGTATAGATCGCCAAGACACCCCACCCCCGGGTAACGTATAGATCGCCAAGACACCCCATCCCCGGGTAACGCTTCGTAGCGCTTACCCGGACACTCACCCTCTGAACGTGACGTATTTTATATATGGTCCCTAACCGTAACATGTATTTTGGAAATAGCACGTAGTAGAAGAACAAAGCGACGTAACAACAAACAACGTAGTATCGGGTTTGCGTGGTACAGGTAGCAATAAATTACTGCATGCGACGTTTTTATTATTATTTATCAGGGGAAACCCCTTCGTGGGACAACCAATGGAATCGCATCGAGAGAACAGCATCACGTATGAATCAGTATGAATCAGAGTTAAGTGAATACAAAATAAACAATCCATGAATGTCGTGACAACGAAAAAAAACCAATGCCGTCAACAGCTACAAACTACGCTTATATGCACTTATGCATAGTATCAATCATTAGTTGGTCAGTGAAACTTCGCAGAGGATTCCATGAAGAAACGTAACGTGACCTGCGCACTCGCAGTTGGTCACACTGCACCAACGTCGACATAGGGTATAGATTTAACCTTTCCACCAAGCCTTGTCCACCCATGTAGCCGTCCGCTAGACTTTTGCATATTTTTATGTTCTTTTCCGAAGTGGTCCAGCGTAGTTAATAATGTCGTCGCGCCATCGTCTCTTCGGTCAGCCTCTTGCGCTGTTCTTGCTTCCCATTCAGTTGTTGTAATGGTCCGCCTGTTGTCTTTGTACTTGCTGTATCTCCGGCCCATTCAGTTGTTGTGATGGTCCGCCTGTTGTCTTTATACTTGCTGCATGACCGGCCCATTCAGTTGTTGTGATGGTCCGCCTGTTGTCTTTATACTTGCTGTATCTCCGGCCCATTCAGTTGTTGTGATGGTCCGCCTGTTGTCTTTATACTTGCTGCATGACCGGCCCATTCAGTTGTTGTGATGGTCCGCCTGTTGTCTTTATACTTGCTGTATGACCGGCCCATTCAGTTGTTGTGATGGTCCGCCTGTTGTCTATATACTTGCTGTATGACCGGCCCATTCAGTTGTTGTGATGGTCCGCCTGTTTTCTTTATACTTGCTGTATGACCGGCCCATTCAGTTGTTGTGATGGTCCGCCTGTTGTCTATATACTTGCTGTATGACCGACCCATTCAGTTGTTGTGATGGTCCGCCTGTTGTCGCCCATTTCTAGTTTGTTTTCAAGCGTATTCCAACACAGACTGAATATAAGCAATATTAAGTTTTTGTTACGGATTATTCTCGATTTGCAGTTGGGATGCACTGTCGAAAATGTATTCATTAACAGCTTCCACTTTCATTGGTTTGAGGTTGTTGTTTAGTCATTTTCTAGAATGAGTGTTTAATATATGTTCTTATATAAGTAAACGTAAAGCGCTTTGATGTGTGAATATTTCTATAGCGTGTAACATCAAATGCTCAGTTGTGTGAGACAGCACAGTGATCTACACATCAATCAATTCATTCATTCATTTACACAACAGGCGATAGCTATATTCTCATATGACTCCACTGTGTTGTTGTTGTTCGAAACCGAACTGGGAGGCCTACTGTCCTAGCATTAACGCTTGCAAAGTGCAGGTGTCTAGAGTTCCTAGGATTTCATTGTTTCCGAAATAGAAATGTTCTTCGTGGGGGGGGGTTTCGTGTACAATTATTTTGCGGCAGTGGATAAGACTGGGCACTATTGAGCTGTTTACTGTCGTCACGTGGGCAGCAGAATCCATTCAATACACTGTTCATTGTAACCATTAACTTATAACACAGACAGATGAACACATTAGAAGAGCATCAAAGAGTAAGTCATGGAACAGAAGAACAGTCGTAGTGAGCTTGTGGGAGTAACTGAATAAAGTAAACCAGTTTAATCAAATGAAATCGTCTCACGTCAATGCGTGCATGTGCGCGTATTGGCGCCAGCACGTCCCACGCACACACCAGGCGCCAGTTTGTCACTCGCTCTGCACGTGTAGTGGAAATGACATCGCTGTTGGGTTAGTAGTAGGTTATTTAGAGTGGTCTGTCACCGGCCGTGGCTACGGTCACCAACTCCTCTCACGTACGACGTGAAAACAACCAGTCATCTTTGATAGTAAGGCGGAGTGTTTACAATTGCCCGAGAGAGAAGATATTGCGGAGCTGGTTCGTAACAGATGGTTAAGTGTCATCTTTATATTCGTAGGCAATATTCATAGATATGGTTATTGTGTCTTTCTTTTGATTCCTGGGTAACACCATTTCATTTAGACCACCATATGTCTTCTGCAAGTAAATAAATATATACAAAAGTTTTCTGAAAAAACATTTTCTGAAAACACATAAACATACACATAAAAACACATAAAAATACAACAAACACTATTTTGTTTAATGTAAAGCCTTTCATTAATACATAGGAATGAATTTTCCAAAAATACACACACGCACGCACGCACGCACGCACGCACGCGCACGCACGCACGCACGCGCACGCACGCACACACACACCATATACACGAAGGTAAGCGCGCAATGTATGCGCGCTTACACACATTATAATTAATCGACCACCAGCAAATCTATGATGCGTCCCGAGACAGAAACATCGAATAAATATTACACAGTTTGTTCCGAGAATGTTAAGCAATCCATTCACGTTAGCGTTTTCTGTATTGGCTGAAAAGGCACTCAATGTGCATAAAGTGTCATTCATTATATTGCCTTTCCGTCTTTAAATGTTAACCTAATACCAATTTGATTAATGTTTACTATTATTTTACAGGACATTAGTTGCCATATACCGATGGAAGCCTTTCATCTCAATCAACAAGGCGAGAACGCCAGTTGATGTATATATCCATGATTTCCCCCTAAGCTGAGAACTAACTTTAGACAACGTGTCTTCGAAGACGTTCAGACATGGGTCAGTACATT